>CAUYRH010151691.1:0-13520 GCA_963574655.1 Perodicticus potto
GGGGCCACACCTATGGTGCATCTTAGAAGGGTACAGGCAAAACTTACTAAATGCAGAATACAAATGTCTTCATACAATAACTAAGAAAATGCCATGAAGGATATGTTAAACAGTTTGATGAAAACATTTCAGATTGTATATGAAGCCAGCACATTGCACCCCTTGATTGCACTAATGTATGCAGCTATGATTTAATTAAAAAAAATTTAAGAAATTCATCCCCAAAACAACCTTGACAATCCTTTAGGTAAAAAATACTTTTTTGATGTCCGGATCACATTTCTAATGAGGTTGAACCTTTATCAACCTCCAGATCTTTTGGAAACTCAATGCTGGATCTAAATCTATTTAAAATCTCTCATTGCTTTCTGTTGCAATGGAATGAAATCAAAAATCCTCAGCATGACCTTTAGTGCATTTCCCCATATGGCCCTCAAATATTTTCAAATTTTATTTTTCATTACCCTCCTCCCCACCCCACTGAATGAAAGAGAGAGCAGAGGGGATTTAGATGGTGATTTCCCTGAGGTCAGAAACTCTGTCTTTTCTTTCTCTCACTACTATAATCCCAGCTCTAGCACATAGTAGGTGCTTGATGAGTAGAAGGATGATGGGTGAGAATGAGTCAATGAGAGTGAAGACTTGGGTGGACAGAAAGCGAAGAGGTATTAGGAATAAGAAATAGAACCAGGCAGGTAGATGGCATTTCAGAGACATCTAGGGTTTATGGCTGCAAAATGACACTCTTCCACAATGCTTCCCATCAGAGAGTAGTTTATTTAGAATAATTCACAAAAACGCACACATGGTTGGTTGTACATGTAAATAATATCTTCAGCAATGTACTTAGGGAAGTGAAGAAGTCATTTTCTTGAGGTCACAACAGTAATCTCTTCTCTCACAATCTTAGGACAGTCCATTCTAGCTGGCTGGAACTCCACCCCTGCTCTCTGGGCTCCAAACCTAGTAGTTCCCAGGCAAGGATTTGCTGTCTTTTCTCCACCTCCACCCAAATGTCAACTAACCAGGGACCACAGCTTAAAACTCCAGTTACCTTGACTGTCCTCCGGTTGCTCCTCCTGTTCTGTCTCAGCACCACCGAGAGAGGGCAGCTCCCAGCATGGTCCCTGCTGTGCTCTCGAGTGGCCAATGAGATACTGCACAACTGTCAAGGAACAACTTTCCAGCTGACACCTGGAAACAACCAAGCAATCCTGCAATATCGAAAAACATTGACTCTGCCCATCTACTCTACCCTGGGGCAAGGTTCTTGTTTCCTATGTGTGGTTCAGGTGGGGTCTGAATCCAGTGTGGAGGGGACTTGGCAATAGCCCCAAGTCTCCCTGCCTTTTGTATTAGGGCACAGAGATTCATTTGTGATTTGCTCGAGCATCCTTACAGACCCCACAGTTCCGTAAAGAAGATGTTTGAATGACACTGAGTTCTATGGATTATTTATAATCGATGTGGTAAGACCAACAATTAGTATAATGATGTTATATATTTGCATTGATTGCAATACAGGGGAACACATAGAAATTCAAAATGGTGGGATTGAAGCAGACCATCCTGATTTTATAAAAATAAAGAGCAGTGTGGAGAAGCCATCCAGCCAGTAACCTTTGTATTCTGACGCTGCTCCCATTTTTTAGGTTGACTGACTCTCAAGATTCATGCTCATTTTACTTAGGGGGAAAGGCCAACAATCCTGAGATGTTCTGTCCCCTAAACTCTGGGCTTTGCTGCAGCACAGCTATGTTCCAACTGTCAGCCTGATGCCCAAGTTGTCATTTTCTTCCTGCTGCTTCTTTCCCTGTAGCCTGATGGAGTCTCCTTGAGGCAGCTGGAGGAGTGACAGATAGACGTGTTGCAGAGTGGGGCCATTTGAGGCAGCCATGTGAGGTGTGGTAAATGTGATTTATAGGTATTTTTTCCCCTAGGGGAAAATAGATTTCATTATTTTCCATGTCAGGTAAAGGGTAAACCTCTAGGCTTGACCTTGGAAGGTTGTGCGGCTATAATAGTGCTGGCTGAAATGCTGATATAAAGTAAAACCCCATTAAATCAATATTGGTTATTCAAAATCATGCTTGATTGAAAGCAACTGCTTTTCCTCAGCTGCCTGGTGTCACACTGTTCCTTGAGCAAAAATATGAGATCCTCTTAAGTTGGTGAAGTTTTTCCAGTCCTTAGAGCTTCAAATTAACAAGGTTTTAAATTTATTTTTAAGTGGAACACAGTTCTAAAACACCAAGTCCAACATCACTTGTAACCTACCACTGTCACATGAGTTTATTAAAAAATATATTTCTGTTTTAGTAAGAATATGCTTTTTCTCTTCTCATTTCTGCAGGTCTATACAATCACTTATTGGAATAAATAAGCTTATGGGTCCCTAGATGAATAGAAGTTATGTTAATAAACAGTCGATGGCTAATTATCCATGGCAATGGGCAACTGGGACGGCAGATGGATAAAATCCATCATCAATCTTAAAGCCTTCTGTTAGCCAAAGTGGGGCCGGACTGGGACCAGGAGAGGTCCCAGGTGACCCTGGACAATTTCATTCTCCGCCTTCTCCTCACCAAACCTAATCAGTGGTATCAGACATTCACACTGGCCATTGGGCTTTCACTAAAGGATATCAAAGTGTCTCAGAAGTGATTAGGCAGACAGAAGCACAACCGCAAGTTAATAAGCAGCAAGGATGTTTATCTTCATGATCAAGAGAATGTCCTCATGTACCCACAGTGAGCCATCACCAGAATGTGGGGCACTCCAGCGTCTTAAAAGGCAATCCCATATATTTGTGCATTTGCCACCCTTTGACTAAACAGTTTTTAAGGCTGAATTGAGGCAGGCCATTGGATTGAATAGCTCCTTCCTTCTTTCCTTTGCTTCTTTCACTGGTTAAAGCCCCAATCGTACCTGTTTCTTATGTTTTCAATATACCTCTTCCCAACCCCCAAATCCTTCCAAATTCTCATATCTTCACTGTGGGGAATGGGAATGGGTCCAGGTATTAGGGTAGGGCTTTTGAGAGGCCAGAAGTTAGATCCATGTTTAGGTTAAGCTGAGAAATGGACTTCTGGCTGCTCTGAGGTTCTTTGACAGAGCTCCCTACCACCAGCTAGACAGAGCAGCAAGGGCCAAATGTGGTTGGGGATCATTTCCTCAAGTGGCTCCTTTGCCATCAGGGACAGGTCTGGTATCATAATAACCAGAATATAGGGATGAAACAAGGCATTTCTTTCCTGAAATGCAAATGTCTGTAACCTCCTATGGCCATGGGCTATGGGCCATGGCAAGATCTCTGATGTGCCCCTTCCTGTGGCCCTGCTCCTCTCTCCCAGCTGGGACCTTGAACGAGGAGGCTCCTCTTATCTACGCTGGGAAGGACGCTGACCTACCCACATCGATGTGGCCTTATAGGTGACCAGTACAAACTTATTTTAAGGACAAAAATGGAATTGATAAAAAATGGAATTTGCAAGACTGCAAATGAGGGGATGGCTACTCTCTTAACAAAAGGATTCCTTCCAGACTCCTGCAAACTGGAAACTTTCCTAGGGGTGTTTTCAGTGTTCCTCAATTTACTCACTGTACTTTCCAGGTGCTTCTTTATGGCGTGAGCAGGGCAGCCGTTAAGGTAGCACCAAGGGGACACTCACAGAGTGTTTAGAGGACATTCACATGGTGAGAAAGCCCATAATCCAGGGTGGCCAGATTGGAAGAATTGCAGAGTGTCAGCAAATTAAAGACATTTCTTTTTCATTTTCCCTTTGCCCTCATTAATTTTCCCCAATGCATTGTTTTCCCAGGATTGCAATGAAGTGAACCTTGCTCATGATTTGTCTAGTCATAATTAGAGTCTTCCTTTCTCTTGTTAGACAGTAATGCCAATAATGACTGCAAACATTTGTCTCCTTTTAGAAAGGCAAAGAGCCAAAATCATTATATCTGCGAGCTGATGTCAGATTTATAATGCAGAGATGCAAACTTCACATACACGTGTGTGCCAAATTTTTATTAAGCCTTTGTAAGGTTTAAACTGTGCATCAAGAAGAGGTCTTGTTTTTTCCTGATGAATTTTCTTTTTCTGACCTATTTGTTTGTACTGAAAAGCCAGAGTTTTCTGTTTACCATAACTCATTTTCAGGGGAAGAGAGTGGTTGGAAAGAAAGATTCAGGGAAGAGGAGTAATGATATGAGAAGTGAAAAGAAAAGGGTGGATAGGGAAGAGTCTGGGGAGGATTGCAAGAAAGGAGAGATTAACGGAGAAAAGAGTGGAGATCTAGGAATGAGGACAGAGGCATGTGTGTGTCGGGAAATAGAGTGCTTAAAAAGAAGCGGACAAAACAGAGGGAAAAGTTAACTTGATTGACTTGCTTTGGCTAATTCTCTTTACCTGGGCTCCACTCAGATATGCCAGAGAGAATAGTTTAAAAATAGACTGAATTTATCACACGTGGTTGAGCAGATTGCTCCTTAGGGGGTGTTTTTCCTGGGCCCAAATGGTAGAATCCCAACCATTTTGCACTGCAGAAGAGGTAATTTACTTCACACAAGCGAGCACTTGGCTCCTGGGGAGAGTATTTTTTCCTATCTGGCTCACGATAGAATGGGGTCCAATATTCCCAGCCTTGTTGGTGGGCATTACAAACCCATAAACCAAGGAAGAGAGGTAATCAATGGATTTTGATATTATTTGGATGAGAGAAAGGCAGCATTCTTTTCAAGGCTCCTGACTTGGGCCCCATAGTCTACCCTTGTCTGGCAACTCAAGAATTTTTTAGGAAATGGTGTTTAAAAGCTAGAGACAGGACACACATTTCTTTTTTAGGCATTGGCAATGATGATTATTTAAGTGTTTAATTTCCTGCTGTTCACCCAAAAGCACAATTTTTCATTCCACTTTCAGGGCCCTGGGAAAATAGCTTTGGAGTCTGATAAGCTGCTGGCTCCTCTGTTTTCTGGCATCCAGGTTTCTCAATAGTGGACTCAACAGTTGCATTTTTCACCTACAGAAGAATTGCTATAAGAAAACCAGACAGTGGATAATTGTATTTTGTGAATTGATGGTGAAGGTACTCAGTTTTAGCCAGGGTCCAAAGGCCGATAATGTTCAACCAGGAGAAGTGGTTTGTGTGAGACAATTTGTTTTGGGGTACTCATTTTTACTGGGGGGAAAGAATCGTGCTTGGATTATTTATTCTTCTCCAATGTGCAACCAGAAGTTTTGGAATGTTTAGCAGCTCTGGTGACCCCTGCTGAATTAGTGTGAGTGCAAGATTCCCAGTAAGAATGGAGAGTCTGGCTTTTACAGGGATTCTCAGCCTTCATAGGTCTCCTCAAATCTAGTAGGGAAGAAAATAAAAATACATGCCCATAAACATCTTCCTAATGGACAGCAAATATGCTGGTACCTTGCCACCGGGTTGTATTGGACAAGGGGACGTGAAGAGGCTGAGTTAGCTTACCCTGGGCTGCTCCTGCCTCTATCTGGAGCAGAATCAAGATGCTTCCTCAGAAGTGTGCCAGCTGCCCACGTGGCCCAGGTTTATCCATCTAATACCTATAAATACCCCACATATATCCACTTACTGTTCTAGTTTTGGTCCAGCTTATCATAAGCTGGCGAGGACCTCTTGGCTCTCAGCCCACCAAGATGACTCTGGAATTTTCTGGGACTCTTATTTTGACCATAGGAGTTTAAGGAAAGTACAAAGATCTAAACTCCTCTCCTTGCCTTAGAAAAAATGCACCAAGGGAGAGTGAGAATGAAGGCAAAGCCCATGAATTTGTTCCTTGCACACATCAGGCTCATTCCCACCTGTGCGCGTGCTGCTTAACTGACTGGGAACACCAGTCTCTCTTCCATCGAAGCCCATTTACCTACATTTTATTCATTTTTTGAGACTCATTAAATCCCATCTGCTTCATGAAGATTTTCCCACGTATGTGTTCTCTCCCTCCCTGGTCTCCTACTGTACCTGTGATCTGTACAGAATTGAATGTGAATGTAGACCACGTCTTGTGCTGCTTCTCTGTCCTCCACAGCTCCCTCCTGTGCTCTGCACAGTGCTGGTCCACAGTCAGTTCTAAGCGGTATTTGTTCATCACCACACGGAGATGAGCCAACTCTTATTCTCTGTCTGCAGCAGGGACCAGGAGCCAAGGAAGCCGCCGTGCCCGTCTCACATGCAAGATCATCCAAACTGATTTCCTGGGTCTCGACTTTCCCTACCTGGTAATTCAAAGACAAAAGAATCTTCCTCTGTCCCCACACTTCTTTTATTCTCTCTACTATTATTTGTACATGGACCGGGTCAACATAAAAACAACTGTGACTTCCCAGGCATGGGCAAGGTCCCCAAACATGAAGCCTGACATAAGCATGTGGGATCTCAATTGTTGAGCTTCCTGGTAGTGGGGAGTGTGTGAATGTTTCTCAGGATCAGGCTTTTCAGAGGCCATTCTTTAGCCTGCTTGGAGACCCCTAAATAAATAGTGTGGTTATAATGAGAATCTGAACTGAGTAGCAGGGAGACACCGAGCCAGGGGGACCTATTTTGCTGTTACGTCTGGTGATGCTGGGTTGGTCACGGAAGGTTTTACAGGGCAGGGGAATCTTTGAATTGGGTCTCGAGACCCTCCAGAGTCCCAGTCTTTTAGCCTGGTCATAGCAGGGAAGAGCCTCCAAAGGTCCCACAGAGGGATGCCCTGACTCCAGTGCCCTGGATAGCGGCACACACAGGTACCCCCTACACATGTCCTTTCTCTTGGGCTGTCACAGACCCAGAAGCTCAGAGCAAGGCATAGGGGTGTTCTGGTGATTGTGCCTTCCCATTCCCCAGGCACACAGAGCTGCCTCAAAAAAAGTCTTCTAGCTGCTAGGTAGCTGGGAGCCTGGGGGTAAGGATGGCCAGACAGCTTTCTAAGGCTGCTGTGGTGACACAGTGAGCCTCGCAGCATTCTCTGATAGGGTGGACACAGACATCTGCTCCGGAGGTTGAACCCAAACTGCAAGTGGTAGAGACCAAAGGCTTGATCCCACTGCGCTGTTGTCAGGGACATTGTGACAGGGAGGACCCAAGTAGGCCATGCCTCTCCAGAAGTCATTGGCTCACTGCCCAGCAAGCTCAGGAGTGGGGACAGCCTGGTGTCGAGAGGTTCTTGATAAGAACTGTGCACATCATTATTCATTTTAGAAAACTAGAACATGGCTCCCGTTTGGATGGAAGCTTGCCGAGCCGGCATTTCTCAATGCTGCCTCTGGGATTTGCTGAGAACCTGTTCGGTTTGGCAGCCCTAGGTAGCAGTCTGGCTCCAGAAAGCTTTGTTTAAAATGAAATGATCTGAAGTGAAACCATGGAGAGGTGATTTGCTGCGGGGCGATCACAGGCTGCCTTCTATTTTGGATGATGTTTAGTGAAAGGGCATGAGAAAAGGACGGTTCAAAGGCCAGGGCTCAGGCTTCAAGACGTGTGCTCTGGGGCTCCTCTGGTGGCCCCTTGGGGGCATGTGGCAAGACTGTGGGACTCGCCACTAGGGCAGAATCTCTGTGGGGTTTCTCTCTGTGCTATGCGGTTCTGGACCAGTTTGGAGGCTGATTTTTACTGACCATCCTTCCATTTGTTTGCAAATAGTTACTGAACATTTTGAATGCCCAAGGGCTGTGCTGTATCCTACCGGGGTTCACAGTGCAATCAGAATCATGGATCCCTGAGCAATGGGTTGGATGACAGGGGTGGATATGATTTGGTCCAAGAGATTGACCAAAATGATTAGTCTAACAACATGGCCATTCATTCAATCATGCTTTCATGTATCAACTTAACCTACATTCATTAACTGGTTTCTAGTTGCCAGAGAGTGTGCTAACTTTTCTTTGAGGAGTTTAGCCCCTTGTGAAGGTGGCAGATAAACCCCTTAGCACAGTGATTTCAACCAACGTGGCATGGCACACTGGTGTGCTGTGAGAGGATCTTAGCTATGCTGCAGAAATTTTTAAAGATCATTAATTAAATTGTTTTCAAAAGAAATTCAAAGCACAGTAAGTATATATATTTTTTCTCTTTTTTGATCAAAATAATTTAAGTGTGCCATGGACGTTTGTTTGTTTGTTTATTTATTTTTTTGAGACAGAGTCTTACTCACTAGAGTGCTGTGACGTCATAGCTCACAGCAACCTCAAACTCTTGGGCTCAAGTGATTCTATTGCCTCAGCCTCCCAAGTAGCTGGGACTACAGGCACCTGACACAATGCCCGGCTATTTTTTTTGTTTTTAGAGACCAGGTCTTGCTCTAGCTCAGTCTGGTCTCAAATTTGTGAGCTCAGGCAATCCACCTGCCTCGGCCTCCCGGGGTGTTAAGATTATAGGTGTGAGCCACTGTGCCTGCCTTGCCGTGAAAGTTTAACTATAGGTTCAAGTGCGCTGTGAAATAAAAAAGGTTAAAAAACATTGCCTTAGGAAACAGTGAAATTTTGATGAAAACAGGCTGGGAGGACACCAATCGACTGAGCTGTTAGCGTTGGTGGCAGGCAGATGGGTCATGGAATTTCACAAGGGCAAGAAACATTTGAACTGGGTCAAGGGAGAAGAGAATTATCAGGAAAAGAAGAGGGAGAAGAATAAAAGCTGAAGGGAAGGAGCTATAGGCATAGGCACGGGGTGGGCCCAGGCAGAGAGAGGTGAGGATGCTGGGCTTGCCATCTGGCTGGAGTGCACGTGGGCAGGCCAGAGAGGAGCTAGCCCCCTTTTCTTGGGGCTCTGTCTATAAATGCTGAATTAGTATGCTTCTGAGATGAAATCTTAGCAGATTCAGAATTCTACAATCTGACTTTGAACTGAAGCAGTAAAATGAAGGCAAGACATAGCCAAACCTTCAAAATGTAAATTCTCCTTCATATTTCAAACTAGAAGCCTAAATTAACATTTTTTTTCTTTCCTGAATCTTCTACTTGTTATTGAGAAAAGCCTGCAAGTTTCCGAGAAAGGTGATCTTATTAAGATGCCACAATAACAACTCATTTGGAGTTTGGACTTTACCTTACAAATGCAAACAATGTAACGTAATCACATGTACTCTCATATTAATCCATAAAAAAGAAAGGATCCTGCAGATATACTTTAAAACATCTGCTTTATCCCTCACTTAGTTCTGAGGGTGAAAGCAGTTTGCCTGCAGGCCAGGATTCAGGGACAAAGGCGGTGTTTGTACTGGCTGGGTCACCAAGGCCGCTAAGTCTCATTTTGAGAAGAGGAGTTTTTATGAGAGCTATTGCTGTTCTGGATTTCAGAAGGAAAAATTTCAGGGACAATCTGTATGTTTTAACAAATTATGCTATTATGGACAAGGCTAGAATTACTTCTCATCATTTCACGAGGGACATTTTAAAACTTGCAGACAATTTTGCTATTTTGTCCGTGTGGGAAGGACCCATTTAAACTTTCTGGCTATATTAATTTTTAATTTAAATTTAATGAAATTAATTCAAATTAAGAAGGTGACCATTATCAATTTCCTTTCCTATTAGTTCCTTAATGCTTTGGCAAATTGCATTCTAAATTTCTCCTTCAATGAGCTGGATACATATTCATGGGTTTCCTAAGAAAAGATGAATTTGATCTTGATATGTTAATCCCATAGCCATGGCAGCAATCAAGGAGCAGCTAGGGAGGAAAGTGCATTCTGGTATTAATTATGAATCAGGCATTAAGAGCTGGTAAATAATTAAAGCTTCATGTGTCACAACACAAGTTAAGGATCAGTGTGTTTTTCCATTACCAAATGCGTTTTGGGGACTATTCCTAGTCCTATTTGGATTCTGTCTGAACATAAAGTGGGATGCAAATAGGTAACTCTCATTTAGAGTAAACTCATAGTATAAAAATTTGAACTTATTGAACTGCTGGTGTAGGAATATATTTAATTTCAGAAGCTGAAGCTCTGCCTTTCTAGGAGCTTTTGGCTCATTCCCTTTCCTCTCTACCCTCGAGGTTTTTTTAGTCTTTGGGGAGTCTGCAGAATAGTCATGCACTGGGCAGGAGGTTGAAGTAGATCTCTGCAAGCGTCTTGCTACTGAAAGTGTGGTCCACAGACCAATCTGCATTGCCTGGGAGTTGTTCAGAGATGCAGAGTCTCAGGCCCACCCAGTACCACTGCCTCAGGATCTGTATGTGAACAAAGTTCCCGGAGATTTCCTTTGTGAAATTTTAGAAGCCCTGCAAAACTATGTTCCTGCTGAGGGTATTTGTGATTTTCCATATTTCTTTATCTCTTTCTCTACAATGGGAAGGAGCGCAGGTTCTACTTTATCCTCCTGGCATTCTAGATTACCACCCCTGCTCTCACCACATCCTGGGGAGTCAGTACTACTCAAGTCTGTGCTTAGGATATTAGAAGCAATGGTCTTAGGTTTGAATTCTGGTTCCATTCCTGGTGATCTTGGGTGAGTTTCTAACCTGTTGGAGGCTCAATTCCAGTGGGAATAGCATTGCCTGCCTCACAGGGCTGTTGAGAGGAGGAAATGAAACAATATATGCAGGAAAATATGCTCATTAACTCAGCACTCTGCATATGGTAGCCGTGAAGATGGTGATAGTGATGGGACCAGCACCTGAGGATTAAGCAACTTTTAGAAGAGCAAATTGATAGCTAAGAAAGAGGTGATTAGCTCTGTGGACAATCTATTTAGCAGATCCTTCCAAAATAATCATAGGTGATGCATTTTATGCTTCTACCTGACAGCCTAGAATGGAAGTTTAAGGGGAGGGGTTTTCTTGGCATGGGTTTTGAGAGAGGAGAAGTAATATTCTTAGAGAGTGAAACTTATCCAGGAAAAGAGAGGAAAGGAGAGTTTTTAGAGGAAAATTCCAGCGCAATCTCCTTTTTGACCTCTTCACACCTCGACTTTCTCCATATCAGAATGCTGTAGCAATTCTACCAAATAAATGTTTGCCCTTTCATGAGGATCTCACTTTTCTCTGGAGAAGAAAATAAGTACCCTTCTTGTTTTTACCCAGTTTAAATTAATGAGGAAAGACAAGCAAATGTTTGACGTGCTGAAGTCTAACAACCTTCGTTAAAAAATGTCTGCTTTATGAAATTTACTTGAAATGATAATTCTCACCCCAAACACAGTGACTAACCGTGATGGAATTCAGACAGCCTCGTATTTTCCACCAGATAGATTTCCCTTACTTCAGTTTCCTGGAATGATGCCTGCTCCCAAGAAGTGTGAAAATGGCACTTAATGCAATAATACATCTTGATCTCTTCAAAGACAGAATGAGCTGTTAGTAGGCTGCGGTTCAGGAGACCAGATGCCCTAAGAGTGTTTTCATTGTCTTTTCAAAATGCTGAGGGAGGAGACTGAGAAGGCTTTGGTATTTCTCCTTTGCAGCTGTGGGTCACAGGGGCCCTGCAGGAACATATGAATGCCTAACATGAAGGCTCCTTCTTCCTTATTCTCTAGAAGATGCACCTGAAATTATCCATTATGGCCATGAATTGCTACTTTATTTTTAAAGCAACGAAAGACAAGAAAAGCCAAACATTTAAAAAACAAAATCCCCCAATCCCCTGTCTTGAAACTTTTCCAGTTTTAAGCCCATTTGGACAAGAGGCTTTTCTTTAAAAAATATTTTGTGTCAGGTTATTCCATCTGTCATATTTAGAAAGCTGATTTGCTCTCATCTGGGAGGTGAAGGAATTTTACCGGCTTTATTCACAAAGCAATTTATGGCTAAATGCTGAAGGTTTTTAGAATCAGGTCCTCAGACTTTCCATTTAAATGTTGGGCACCAAGTTTGTTTGGGGTTGATTGGTTCTGAGGCTTTGTACTTGGTTCCCCAAATGCAAAATCTGTGAGGTGGGGGAGGCTGGCGAGAGAGGATGGAGAGAGTTGCTAAGTTGTGACCTCAGAGATTTCATCGACTGAACTTAATTTCCTCCTCCTGTCTTTCCGAGCACTATGTGCCTCACTTCAGGCACACAGGGGGTGTACCTTGGCACAGAGTGGGAGTGCCTTGTCCTGTGTATTGTTCCCATTTGGAGATCTGAGAGCAGCACAGCAAAGTGGCAAAATGGGCAAGGCCTTGGAGTCAGGAACCAGCTGCCTGGGCTTTCTTCCTGCCCCTGATTCCTACCAGGTGTGGAAGCACCGGCAAGACATTCGGTACTTTAGTGCCCTTATTTGCAAAATGCATGTGGCAGTCGTACCTACCTCGCAGGTTACAATGAGAATCAAATGGGTGAGTTCATACGTGCAATACAATTAATACATACGGCAATTGGTGTGTATTTGCTCGCTCTTTTAAATTCACCTTTGCTTTTTCACAGTGTCAGTTATAGCACTGTTCTGTGGTACAGGGGTCTCCAACCTATTTGGGACCAGGGACTAGTTTCATGGAGGACAATTTTTCCATAGAAGAAGGGGAATGGGGCAATGGGACAGGAGGCAGAACTCCAGCAGTGATGGAGCCCGGTTGCTAACAGGCCCCGGTCCTGGCACATAGCTCTGGAACACACTCATCCATCACACACATGTTCATCATATGCCTACAGTGGGCCAGATCCTGACTGAGACACGTGGCGACTCGAGCATGTGGCCTGTCTGGGAGATCGGCAAATATTGCAGTATTTGTACTTAGGGAAGAGTGGGGTGCTATGGAGCATGCATCAGGGGTGCTCTTCTCTCCCCTGGGAGGAGAAGGCTGGGTTTGCTGGGGGGAAGTGATGCGTTGGCTGGATCTGGTGGAGGGAAGCACACATCCTATGCATAACTGTCCGAGGAGTTTGAGAATGAAAAGAAATTTTGGTCAGCTTTTGAGAAGGTTAGGGAATAGCAATAGCATCTTAAATTGTTTTGGTTGAATGAGGAATGCCCAGGAATGCCCACCCTGATGGTCATGATTTCAATTTCTGAATAAGGATGAAGGATGAAAGTGGCCTCCTGGATGGCTTCCCAGTGCAAAGGCTCCATGCTGAGAGCAGGACCTGGCACGTCTTTGTACTTTACGAAGCACAGGGCACCTAAATTGTTGTCTGATCAGTACTTTCTCTTTATTCTCAGGGGAGAATATTCCAAGGCCCCTAGTCGATGCCTGAAAGTGCACATAGCACTGAATCCCACATATACCATGTTTTTTAAATGTCATAACTGAGAGAGCCACTAAGCAACTAATGGGTGAGAATGGTATGTGGTGTGGAGACCCTGGACACACTAAGTAAGTAATGGGTGAGTAGGGTATGCGGTGTGGTGACAGTGGACACTAAGTAAGTAATGGGTGGGTAGGGTATGCGGTGTGGTGACAGTGGTCACACTAAGTAAGTAATGAGTGGGTGGGGTATGCGGTGTGGAGACCCTGGACACACTAAGTAAGTAATGGGTGGGTAGGGTATGCGGTGTGGTGACAGTGGACACTAAGTAAGTAATGAGTGGGTGGGGTATGCGGTGTGGAGACCCTGGACACACTAAGTCACTAATGGGTGAGTAGGGTATGCAGTGTGGA
>CAUYRH010151695.1:0-42372 GCA_963574655.1 Perodicticus potto
TCTTTGATTTTATTCTCAGCTTGATAATTTTTGGCATATATGAAGGCTACCGATTTATGGGTATTGATCTTGTATCTGAGACACTGCTATATTCCTTGATCACTTCTAAGAGCTTTGTAGTTGAGTCCCTGGGATTTTCCAGGTATAAGATTATGTCATCTGTGAAGAATGAGAGTTTAATCTCCTCTGACCACATTTGAATACCCTTGATTCCTTTCTCTTGCCTGATTGTAATGGCTAGCACTTCCATTACTATGATGAATAGCAGTGGTGACAATGGGCATCCTTGTCTAATTCCCGATTTGTGTGGAAATATTTTCAGTTTTACTCCATTTAATATGATATTGGCTGTGGGTTTGTTGTAGATGACCTCTATCAGTTTAATAAAGGTCTCATCTAAGCCTATTTTCTTAAGGGTTCTAATCATGAAAGGATGCTGTATATTATTAAAAGATCAACTAAACAAAAAGTTGGTTCTTTGAAAAGATTCATAAAATTTATAAGCCTTTGGCTAGCCTAACCAGAAACATTGATGCTTTTTTTGCATCAATGGATAGAACCATGTGTTCTTTGATTTTTATTTTATTTGTGTGGTGTATTATATTTATAGATTTCTGTACATTGAATCAAGCCTGTAACCCTGGGATAAAACTAATTTGATCATGGTGTATAATTTTTTTGATCTGTCCTCGAATTGTTTGCTAGGATGGTATTGCATATTTTTGCATCAATATTCATTATGATATTGGTCTATAGTTTTGTCTCTTTGTTGGATCCTTTCCTGGTTTGGGGATCAAGGTGATATTTGCTTGGTACAATGTTTTGGGGAGGATTCCTTCTTTTTCTATGTTTTGGAAAATGTTATGTAACATAGGTAATGGTTCCTCTTTGAAAGTTTAGTAGAATTCTGATGTGAAGCCATCTGGTCCAAAATTTTTCTTTTATGGGAGATTTTGTATAGTTGATGCTATTTCAGTGCTTGACATAGGTCTATTCAAAATTTCTAATTCTTTCTGGTTGAGTCAGGAAGGTGATGTGCTTGGTAGAACCAGAGAACAGATTTAGATTGGTCCATTTCCTCCAGATTTTCATATTTCTGAGAATAGAGTATTTTGTAGTAATCATTAGGATTTTTTGAATTTCTTTGGTATCTGTTGTTATTTCCCCTTCATCATTTCTGATTGATGTTATTAGTGATTTCATTTTTCTGTTTCTGGTTAGGCTAGCCAAAGGTTTATAAATTTTATTAATCTTTTCAAAGAACCAACTTTTTATTTAGTTGATCTTCTGAATGATTCTTTTGTTTTCAATTTCATTTAATTCTGCTCTAATTTTGGTTATTTCATTTCTTCTGCTGGGTTTGGGGTTGGAAAGTTCTTCCTTTTCCAGTTGCTTGAGATGACCCCTTAAGTTGTTGACTTCCTCTCTTTCTGTTTTCTTTGTGAGGGTTTCCAAGGCTATAAGTTTCCCTCTTTGGACTGCCTTTGCAGTATCAGACAAGTTTTGATAATTTATGTCTTCATTTTAATTTTGTTCTAAAAATTTGGTGATTTTCCTTCTTAATCTCATCTTTGACCCAGCTATCATTCAGCATAAGGTTATTTAGTTTCCATGGCTTAGTTTGAGTATGAAGATTCCTGTTGCTGTTGAGTTCAACTTTTATTCCGTGATGGTCCAAGAAGATACAAGAAATTATTTCTATTCTTTTAAATTTGTTGCAGTTAGACTTGTGTCCTAAGATACAATCAATTTTGGAGGATGATACATGGGCAGATGAGAAGAATGTATGAATGTATATTCATTTTTATTGGGATGAAATGTTCTGTAGATGTCTGTTAAGTCCATTTGTTTTAGAGTCAAGTTTAAGTCCATTATTTCTTGTTTATTTTCTCCTTGGAGGATCTATCTAGAACTGACAAAGGGGTGTTAAAATGTCCAACTACTATAGTGCAGGAAGACATCAAATTGTTCATATCTGTTAGAGTTTGCTTTATAAATTGAGGACCATTCAGGTAGGGTGCATAAATGTTAAATATTGAAATCTCTTCATGTTTCCCTTGACAAATATGTAGTGTCCATCCTTGTTTTTCCTTATCTTTATTGGTTTAAATACTATTGTATCTGCAAATAAAATCGCAACTCCTGCTTTTTTCTCATTCTATTTACCTGTATTATAGATGTCCATGACTTCACCCTGATTCTTTTTTTATCCTTTGAGGTAAGATGAGTCTCTTGTAGGCAACAGATATCTGGCCTAAGTTTTTGAATCCAGTCAGTCAATCTATGCCTGTTTAGAGGACAATTTAAGCCATTCACCCTAATTGAGGGAATTGATAGGTATGGGAGTGTCTTGGCTGTCATGTTTTTCAAAGGTCCAGTGCATATTTTTAATCCTTTCACCATTGTGAAAGTTAGGTTTTGTTCCATAAATTCTGGGTGAGTTTACTTTGTTAGTAGACAACTGTGCTGGTCATTATGGAAAATGGGTCTGAGTATTTCCTGGAGAGCTGGTTTAGTTATGGCAAATTTCCTCAACCTGTGTATGTGAGTAAAGTATTTGATTTCTCCATCACAAATGAAACTCAATTTAGCTGGATACAGGATCCTAGGCTGAAAGTTCCTTTGTTTTAGAAGATTGAAGTTTGGTGATCATCCTCTTCTGGCTTGAAAAGTTTCGGCTGAAAGATTTGCAGTCATTCTAATACAGGTAATGCTTTTCTTTCATCTGGCTGCTTGCAGGATTTTTTCCTTCATATTAACTTTGGCAAAGTTAATTACAATGTGTCTAGGAGACACTTAATTTGGATTGAGTCATTCTGGGGTTCTGAAACTATCTATTATCTGAATTTCTGTAATTCTTGCAATGCTTGGGAAATTCTCCTCCACAATATCTTGGAGTAGAGCATCTGTGCCTTTAGGACCATCCTCTTCTCCTTCAGCAATTCCTATATGTTGGATGTTTGATCTTTTGGAATAATCCTACAGTTATCTCAGGGAATAGTCTGTTCTTGTTTTCCATTTTTCTGTCTCTTTGAATGCTTGGGATCATTCAAAAGCCTTGTCTTCAATTTCTGAGATCCTTTCTACTGCCTGCTCAAGGATTTTATTGTATTTCAAAGCTCCTTGAATAACTTTTTCACTTTCTTGAGCTATGGCATGTCTTTTCTTACTATGTCCATATCTGTGTTGACTTTGTTTTTGACAATTTTTGAATTACTCTACGGATTTCTATTTCCATCTTTTCCTCCATTCTATGCATTTTATTTGCCATCTATATCCTGAATTCTATTCCTGATAATTCAACCATTTGTCTATGAATGGCATCTTCTGTTGTATCTCCTTTGTCATTCCTTGGGGGAATTGATCCACTCTGATTATTCATGTTGCCAGAGTTCTTCCACTGGTTCTTCCCCATGAACATTTCCTACAATTTTGTAATTAAAACTGGTAGGGTGAGATATGTATTAGGGGCCCCAGGAAGCAGAGCCATTTTTCTCTCTTTGTCTTTAACTTTTGAGAATTTGATTATAATATGTCTTGTTGTGGGTTTATTTGGATTAATCCTATTATGTACCCATTTTGGTTCCTGGATCTGGATTTGTATTTTCTTCCTCACACTTGGGAATTTCTGTGCCATTATTTTTTGAATCTGTTTTTTATTTCTTCCTCTCTTTCTTCTCCTTCTGGTATTCTGATAATGTATAATTTATTCCACTTGATGTTGTCTCATAAGTCCTATAGGATATCCTAACTTCTTTTCTCTTTTCCTTTTGCTCTTCAGATTGAATGACTTACAGTGAGTTGTGTTCAAATCTGATAATCTTTTCTTCTGCTTTACTTAGTCCGCTGTTCAACCCCTCTATTGAATTTTCAAATTATTATATTCTTCAGCCTAGTGACTTCTGGTGAGTACCATTTAATATTTTCTCTTTGTTGAAGTTCTCAGTTTGTTCTTGTGTTGTTATTGTTACCTCAGTGAGCACCTTTATGACTGTCCTATGAATTCCCCATCAAGTAAATCACATATCTCCATTTATTTAGGGTAGGCTTTGGGATATTTTTCTTGTTCTTTTCTTTGGAACATATTTCCCAATTTCTTCATTTTCTTGGACTCCCTCTGTTGATTTCTGTGCATTAGATAAAGGAATCACCTCTCCCTGTCTTATTAGATTGGTCTCATGTCAAAGATCTTCCTCTCCAATCAGCCTTGCCAGGGATTCTTGGTGCCACTGAACATTTTGTGTTTTTCTAACTTACTGTCTTTGCTCTGAATCTTAATGGCCCCTGAGAAATTAGAGAGTGTTAAGTTGTGCTATTTCCTTGAGAGAGGCATAACTAGTCCCTTGGATGCAGCTGGAAAGGTTGGGGTGTTAGATATGTTCCAGTTCATTATTTCTTTGCAGTGAAGCTGAGAGCCAGAGCTTCCCCCACTCTTTGTTCTATCACTGAGAAAGTGATATCTATTCTATCACAGAAAAGGTCTGAGACAGATGTCTTTAATCTTGATCAGACTGCTCACTTTGAATGTGAAGATATTCCTGCTAAATTTTGTAGTTTGAAAGTCATCTTTATATTCTCTGTGGTGTAAGAGACTCAGGAGTATAGGAGTATAGGGCTCCATTAATTCCCAGAGTTAAGTTATTTATAAGGCAGTTCCTCAGAGGTAGGCTGTAAAAGTTTAGACACTTGATATATGCATTAACTACTCCAAGGAGAGTCTACAGATATTAGTTTACTGATGGAGCAAATCAAAGAAGGTGCAGAAGTGTATACAATCCTGTTCAAACAAGCAGAAGTCTCCTACCCTCCTAGCAGAGGGAGATTCCTGGTCTTGAGTTACTGCTGAAGCAAGCCAGAGAGGAAGAGGCAAGTATGCCCACTTTCCCTTTTTCAGCACAGAGAGGTGCCCTTCTCTCATTACAATGAGAGATTGCAAGAGTTTATTTCCAGAGCAAGCTAAGGAAGAGGGTATGTGTAATGCCATCCCTCCCACTCTTGTCAACAGAGGCTTCTGATATCCTTCCATGGAGATATTGCAGGGCTGGGATTATTGGTGGAGTAAGTCAGGGAATAAGGCATGGGGAGTGCTCTCTCTCCTGTTTAGGCTCAAGGAAATTTATTCTTTATTTGCCATGTAGGCACCCAATACTAGCTTGTTAGAGGCCAGAACTACAAGGTGCTATTGGAAAAGGATAGTGCCAAATCCTTTCTAGGGGAAAGTTGAAAACTGGACTGATCCCAGAGGCCACAGCTGCTGGGAGTGCTTGTGTTATTTAAAACTTCCCTTTGTTCTTTGTGCTGGAGGGAAGTGCTCAGATGCCCTGTTCCTGCTGTTCCTCAAGCAAGGTGATTTAAGTGCCAAGTTTTCCAGCAAGGACTATAAAATCTGGGCACTATATGTGTGGCACATGTTCCTTACCCCTTAGGAAGAAGCTGTGAGTTGGAGTTTCCTTCCCAATCATAAGTCATTGTGCTCAGGGTGGAATTAGCCCTTGAGTCTATTTCCACTTTTCTTACTTGTTTTGATGTGGGTATTTTCTCAGTAATTTGGTGTGACTTTCAACTGAATTCTGACTTTCTCTGGGAGAGAATTAAATTGTCTACTAAAGGTGTCTACTTGGTGTATCTGTGGGAGGAGGGATAGTCAGGAGCCTTCAATTCTGCCATATTGCTGATGTCCTTTCTGAATAGTGTTTTTAAACTAAATGTTGGATTTAGTTAATTCCCTCCTCTTTCTACTCTGTCTTTCACAAGTAGCTACAACTTCATCTTCCTTCTTGGCACTAAATTTCACATATGGTTAGTCTTTTCTTTTTCCGTAAGATTATGCATACTAGAAAGTTATGTCTTTAATGAAGTGAATTTCTATATTTTCTCAACATGATGCATTGTTTTTCTGAGAAAAATAAATACAATAATTCTATGCCTTCTGCCTCCTCTGCCTTGTGAGGATTCTGACAATGCTGTGTAGGAACTATAGGTATCTAAGTTGAGATGGAAAATCTATAAATCATAGTTTACTTTCATCCAGCCTGTGAAAGCATATTTCCATATACGGAGAACAAAAGCAAGGCTTAACTTTTTAAGCCAATTTTGTTTTACATAGGTAGTCATTTAAATATGTTGAATGTGAAGTGGTACTTTGGTAATTCAAACATTTTTCTCTCTCTCCCATTTCCAATCTTTACTTACAATACTGAAGGCTCGCATGTCCTGTCCCTGCTATTCCTCAAGCAAGGTGATTTAAGAGCCAAGTTTTCCAGCAGGGACTACAAAATTTGGGTCCTATATGTGTAGTACATGTTCCTTACCCCTTAGGAAGAAGCTGGGAATTAGAGTTTCCTTCCCAATCATAAGTCATTGTGCTCAGGGTAGAATTAGTCCTTGAGTCTATCTCCACTTTTCCTACTTGTTTTGATGTGGGTATTTTCTCAGTAATTTGGTGTGACTTTCAACTGAATTCTGACTTTCTCTGGAAGAGAATTAAATTGTGTGTGGTTGTCAGGAATAGGTTATAGTACCTCACCTTTCACTTACCCTTCCATATCCACATAAGAAAAAAAATGCATTAAAACTGAATATTTTATATTTCTCACTCCACAAATGCATATTCACTTGATAATTTTGTGCTCCACTTGAATGTTTTGTAGACTAGTATATTGAACCAAACATGTATAATTAAGACAGAATAATGAAGGAGCTTATATGGAAACATTACTAAAATGAGGATAAAAATATTATTGTAAGAAATATAAAAAATACAAAGGTTGAGCCTTTAAAATAGTCATCTTTGGAATGCTGATGTAATTCAAAAGATTTTGAGAACTTTGAAAACATTGCCTTCAGTAATTTGATGTTGCATGCTTTTAAATATATTTTATAGCTATATTTTTCTTCAGCAAAAAACAATATCAACTAGTTGGAGCATCAACTTTACTGGGAAGACTTGACTTCAAATAAATTTTGACTAGTAGCTATCCTTAAAGAAAAGAATAGTAGCGAATTTTGAGGATATTTAGATATTTTGTGCTATGAATGTTATACAGTTTGGATAATATTAGCTTACATTTGCATAGTTTATGGTGATTTTGAATATATTTTCTCATTCAAGTGTCATGACAACTCTAAGAGATGATAATCCACATATGTCATATGAAAATCCTGAGGGTTAGTGGGGTTATGTGATTTACCTAATATTATACATGTAGAACCTTAAACTTGAATTTAGACTAAAGGTCCAATTCTTCTCTTAATTTTATTCTAAGTACATCACCAGAATTCTACATGTTCTGGTGAATTTGTTATTTTTCTTACAATTTTATAAAAAATAAATTTTCATATAAATTATAGGAGCATAATTTATGCTGTTAGCTCTATGAGATAATTTTGATGAAGACCTACATATAAATGAAAACTGAGGAGTTTTTTATACTGAGAACACCCCTAAGCTTGCCTTTTGGATTTATACATTCAGCTATTCGTACTTAATAGCTACACAAATGTAAAGCCATAAATCTTTATTTCCAAATTGTTAAACATCTGGTACCCAATGAGTCATTGTATCAGAACATCTAATCACTGATAATAATTTTAAAATCTGGACTCATTCAAAGGAAAATAAATTATAATGCACTCCTTCTTTTAATGGTTATAATATGCTATGAAATAAACTAAAAGTAAGATTGTTTTGTTGAATCTTAAAAGTAGCTCTATGCTAATGGAAAGATGCTTGGTAATTATGCCTTCATACAGTACATTTGTAAAAAGTTATTTTCTTGGGAAGAAAGAAAATGCTATTGTATTCTCATTATCAACTGATTCCTGTTTCTTCTATCTGATTTAAAAACTCTAACAATTGGGTTAATTTGTATGACATGGGAAAAAGTACACCTTCTCTAACTAGAAAAGATATGCTGCTTCAGTCAAGCATAGAAATAATATATTGCTCTAAAAATAAGGTTTCTGACTTAGAAGACATATGGTGAATCTTCATGAAGTCAGGCAGAGGAGGAGTTGTCATGAAATGTGCTCCATTAGAATTGCCAGGGGAACAGACTGTGCTTTCCTACTAACAAATGTCCCTTTGTTAATGTGGTTGTCCCTCTGTGTTCATATTACATGCACAATTCTTTTACTTCCCCCTCCTCCGTGAATATGTAAAATGTTTTTTATTTTGAATTCACAGTATTTGTGTTCTGTTTTAATTCCACTCAAAAGGTATATTGTATACCTATTGTATATAAACATGGAATTTTAAAAAACATGTTTGAAAGGATATAACAATTAGGGTTATCTCTCTAGAGCTGAGAAAGCAGTTGATTTGGAAATGACTCCATGGAGAAAGTTATATTTCAATAGAGTCTTAATTAGTGAAAAGGGCACTTGAGGGAGAGACAAACAAGAGAAGCAAGACTATATTTTTTGATGTGGCAAAAAACATAAAGTACGGTATGATATGGCCAGAAATTTTTAGAAATAGAGATGTAAAGCTAGATTGGGATCATCCAGTAAGTTATTTCAGCCAACATGAAAGGGACTTCAGTCTTTATGCTCTAGTCAGTCATAGATTAGACTAGTCATTCTGGTTTTATTTAAAACATGTCAAAAATATTTACTAGAGTAATAAATGCACAAGATTTAATAATCAGCCAGGCTCAATGGCTCATGCCTGTAATCCTAGCACTCTGGGAGGCCGAGGAGGGTGGATCGCTGGAACTCATGAGTTTGAGACCAGCCTGAGCAAGAGTGAGACTCTGTCTCTACTAAAAAAAAAAGAAAGAAAGAAAGAAAGAAAAAACAGAAAAACTGAGGCAAGAGGATCTCTTGAGCCCAAAAGTTTGGGGTTATGAGTTATGATGCCACAGCACTCTACCAAGGGTGGCAAAGTGAGACTCTGTCACAAAAAAAGAAAAAATAGATTTAATAATCAAATGGTTACGAATGACTTATAATGAGAAAAACCTACTTCTCTATGTTGCCCTTATATACTCATGTTTTAGTCAAATTGAGCTGATTGTATTAGATTTATTAATTTAGGACATTATTCATAGACTTTCTGTTACAGCAGAGGGGTAGTTAGCTAACATACTCCATACCTCTACTGCTTCATTCATTTCCCTCAAATGTAATTAGATCATTATTTTCAGCTCCTATATTGCTTACCACTGTAACCTTAAAGAAAATATTTAGGTGCAGATTTTCTTATCCATCAACTATGTATGGTATTCCTTCACTTTTTACCATGTAAAATGAGTACACTTGTATTTCTGTTTTTCTCCTTTAGTATTCTTTCCCCTTAAAGTCTACTTCATCTGACATTAATATAGCCACTCCTGATTTTATTATTAATATTTTTCCATTCTTTTTTCTTTCAATTTGCCTACATCATTATGTTTAAAGGGAGTTTCTTGTAAACATATAGATAGGTCATGTCATAATCCACTCTGTAATCTTTCAATTGGTGTACTTAGACCATTTGTATTTGAGGCAATTATTGATATGCTGGAGCTTAAGTCTGCCACTAATTGTGTTCTTCTATTTTCTTTTTGTTCTGTTTTTCATTCCTCTGTTTTATTTTTCCTGCCTTCTTGTGGGTTACATGAACATTTTTTGGAGTTTCATTTTATCTATAGTGTTTTGGATTGTATCTGTGTTTCAGCTTTTGATTATAGGTACATGCCACCATACCAGCTAATTTTTAAAAAATTTTGTAGAGGGGGGCCTCACTATGTTACCCATATTTGTCTCAAACTCCTGCCCTCAAACTCCTGAGATCCTCCCACCTCAGTCTTCCCCAAATTCTGGGATTATAGGCATGAACCATTGCACTCAATCTTTTATAGCTTTTTCAGTGGTGAATCTATGTGGCACATTATATAAACACAACTTATTGCAGTCTAGTGGTGTCACAATTGTTCAAGTTCAAGTGAATTTTAGAAACTTTACCTCTCTTGACATGATCTTATACTCCTCATTTATACTATGTAGTCACTTGTATATTGTACATACATTGAAAACCATATCAGTGTTACAATTTTTGCTTCAACCATCAAACATAATTTAGAAAACTCAAGAAAAGAAAGTCCACATTCTATTTACCCATATGTTTGTTTCCTATGTTCTTCCTTCCTGATGTTCCATCATTCTTTTTTTTATCTTTCCATCTATTTAGACAACTTCCTTTAGTCATTCTTTATCTGCTGGCAAGATTCTTTATTTTTCTTTATCTGAAGACACCTTGATTTACTCTTCATTCTTAAAGGACATTTTTGCTGAATATAGAATCCAGAGTTGACAGTACATGTTTTTCAACACTTGGAAAATACCGTGCCACTTCTTTCTATGGTTTCCATTTTTCCCCTTGTTTTAGTATTTTTTATTGTGGTAAAATATACATTAAAATTACCATTTTAACCGTTTTTAAGTATAACATTCAATAGCACTAAGTATATTCACAATGTTGTACAATCATCACCACTATTAATTTTTAGAAGTTACCCATTAGGCAAAAACTTTCCATTCTCCCCTCCCTTAGACCCTGGTTACCACTCTTCTACTTTTATCTTCATCAGATAATTCTAACACCTCTGTCATCTTCTTGTGAGCATCTATTGATCATCTTTTTTTCATTCAGTTTGAAATCTCCATGGTTCTTCATTTGACAAGTGAATTTCAATCAAAACCTAGACACTTGGGCATTATGTTACAAGCCTTTGGAACTTATATAATCCTTCTCTTTTAGTTGGCTTTCTGTGGCACTGATCCAGCAGAGGAATAAGAGTTGCTTCCAGCTTTTACCCACGTGTGGTAAATGTCCAGGTTCCCCATTCAGCCTTCATTTACACACGAAAGCAGAGTTTTTCATCACTTCTGGGCTATGGTGGGAATTCTGACTTTCCTACAGGCTTCAACTAATATCTCCCTAGCTAGGATAGGTAAAAATGTATCATTACTTAAGGTCACCATTTAGTTTTTGCTGACGTCTTGGAAGGGGGAGGGGGGTAGCCTCATTACTGCGTGGCAGTGGACAAAGTCTTAACTTTCCACAAGGACTCCTCTAACACCATATCAGTGAGGAAGAGTAACTCTATTGTTATGGGGTGGAGATAGCAGTCCAGGTTCCACTGACGCTTCAGAGGGCTAAGTGGGCTTATTACTTGCCTGATGAGGATGAACAACCTAGTTCCTACTTGTCCTTCTCTGACACCACCATGGCTGAGGTGTTGGGTTTCCTTGCTAAAGCCTGGCAAAGGTGGAAATCTAGGCTCCCTACTGGGCCTTTGCTGGCATGAATGGGGCAACAGTTTTATCTGTGGTGTTTGGATGGATTAGAGTGGTTATTATCTTAGTTTTCTATCTTGCTAGACTTCTCCTTTTCTGGATACTTTGTTACAGGGCAGGCTTTTCTTGTACCTTTTTTTATCCATGCCTTTGGTGTTTTCAGGTTCCTACCTTCATCAGCTCTTTTCATGCCTTATATCTTTTTTTTCATATCTCTTCTTGTATTTTCTTCTTATATCTTCCTTTTACATCTCAAAACTGTGCCTAAAAGTCACCTAGCCAGAGAATTCTTTTTGATCACCTTTAGGAATTTCCTCTCTTCTTTACTCCAATTGTACTTTATCATTACACCTTGTACGTTTCATACCAGTACTATTCATAATTTACATATATATATATTTGTCTATTTACTAGTATATTGTATGTTTTCCACTAAATTATAAACTCCATAGGGTCAGGAACCATATCCATTATATTCACTAGTTTACTCATGGTGTTTAGCCCAAATCCCTAGTACATGGTAACCATTTGATAAATGTTTGATGAAAGAATGAATGGAGACAAAACACTATATATAAAAAGACAAATTACACTGCCATCTTCTAAGATAAAAAGAAGCTTATTTATCATTTTGGCATGAATTTATATTTTCATACTGTGAAATATACCTATAATGATTTTCTTTTGAGACAGGGTTTCACTCCGGGCTTTGTCTGGGCTAAAGTACAGTGGCACAGTCATAGCTCACTACAGCCTCAAACTCCTCAACTCAACTGATCCTCCTTCTTTGGCCTCCCAAGCAGGTGGCACTACAGGTATGTGCCACTACACCCAGATAATTTTTCTATGTTTTTGTAGAGATGGGGTCTCACTATGTTGCCAAGGCTTGTCTCCTGGCCTCAAGCAATCCTCCCACTTTGGCCTCCCAAAGTGCTGGGATTATAGGCATGTGCCTCCAGGCCCAGTGTCCATAAAACTTTTATATGTCTCTATCATTTCACCTGCTATATGATTTCAAAAATATATATTTATATGCTTTGTTTTGTTCACTTGCTTTGAGGACAGCAATCATATTTTGCTCATTTTTGTATTTACAGTTCTTATTGCAGAGCCCATACAGAATAGTCATGTTGAAAAATCAATAAATGATAGCTTGCATTGTGCTACAAAATATTTTAAACAGTTCCTAAGAGCAGCTAAACAAACCAAAATTTTTTTTTTATATCACTGAAATTACTGTTTCCTTTTAAAATCAAGAAAATGTCGAAAGCAGTGACAAACTTACATGTATCTCTCTCTTTTTGCATACAGTTCCTGGTCAGCAAGAACAACTGATTTGTTCCACTTGATATGAGCATCCTTAATTAGCCAATCATCCTATAAGTAAACAAATTTTATTTGAGAAAAAAGATAAAAATTGATGGAGAAAGAAAATAATCTTTCTTATTCCCTATCTTTAATCCTCTTTAATCTGTCAATTATTAGCCAAAGAGTAAACAATTGGTCTCCTACCTTAAACCCTTTTTACATTTAAATTTTTTGGTCTGTCTATAGGGATGTGCCACTTACCTTATAAGGAGGACTTTTGAATTTATTTAGCATCAATTCTGCCAGTTCAAATTTGCCACTACCCAGTAAGACTGCTAAATGTTCAGATGAAAATGAACCTAACGTCTTAAATGTGAGAACACTCCCTAGATTTAGATGTTTTGTAAGTAATGTTAAAGCTCAGAGTAAAGGCTTTATGTCAGGGTCTTTGTTTTGTTTTTTATCCTGCATCATTATCACAGGGGTCTTTATAAATTATGGGGTTATCTTATGGAGCCCTCATGATTAGGGAAAACACAGTCTTTTCAAATTTGTAATTGAGTTGCTGCTGCTGCTGCTGATTTACTAGGCCATGCTGGACTGGCCTACTTTATCCAGGCAGAGGTTCAGCAGAGCTCACTCTTTGGGGAGTATTTATGGGCTTCCTATATCATATCTGTGCCAAGTGGTCAAGCAGTACCTAGCAGCAGCATGATGGCAGCTAAGTCGGGTCATCACACTTCCATAGATTTAGCCAGCAAGGAGACAACAACTCCAACTGGACTTAGAAAGTTTATTATTTACACAGATGGCAATGAAAGATTGGCACAGTGTCAGCTCTCCATGTCCCTAGGCCCATAGGATGATATCAAATAAAAGGGTCTAGATGATAGATGACAAGGGTGGCAGGTCACTCTGTTGTTGAGGAGCCAACTCTAATGTACAGCTAAATAGTTTTATTGTCTGAAGAGGCACATGGAGTTGGGGTAAGATGAAAAGTCCCTTGTTTCACTATAACCAGAGTGGCAGACGAGAAATGGACTTGGGGTAGGATCCTCACAAGATCATATTCTCATGTTCTAGGTAGAACCACAGAGAATCCTACCAAAAAAAAAATGCACCATAATGTGAGTAATCCTTGCCTATGTAGAAATGTGTAAGATCACCAGGGTGCCATGGAAAAGTTGTTCCCCAAAAATCTGATGAGAAGAGGGGTTTTCAAAGCCATCCCCCTTGAAGGGTGCCATCATTCTATAAGTGATGAAAGTATAATCATATAAGAATTAGTATTAAGTATTATTATTAGTGTCTGGAATTTCATCAGAAAAGAGTAATGCAAGTAGTGATGGGTAAACTGGAGAGTTATCATTCATGATGGAGTCATCTGAATAAGATATACACATAGGTAGGCTATGAGGAAAGACAGAAGGAAAATCAACTTGTGAAAAAGTTGATGCCCTATATTCTGAGCTTCCCTATTCTGACATCCAGTTCTTTCATGGATGTTAATAAGGCCATAAAGGACATTGAAGCCAACAAAACTACCAGATTTTTTCCAGTTCTTATTGAAACTTTACCATTTTTGTGTTTCACATAGTTTTCCACTCTTTTCTATCTGAAATTCTTTGTTTATTGGGCTACCATGACACCAAATTCTCTTGGTTCTGCTTATAATTTACTTATCTTCTCTTTATTTTCTGTGGACTTCCTCCATGGGCATCTCACATCCTCCTGTCTCATTCATATTCTTCTTTCAATAGTGACTCTTAGATCTATACCTTTAGCCCATACTGACATTCACATTCTTATATGTGAATGCTGGTACAGGTCTGTAGCCTGTTAGGAATTGGGCCACACAGTAGGAAGTGAGTGGCAGGTAAGCCAGCAAAGTTTCATCTGTATTTGTAGCCACCTCCCATCACTCACACGACTGCCTGAGCTTTGCATCTT
The DNA here is from genome assembly GCA_963574655.1 of Perodicticus potto. Lineage (NCBI taxonomy): Eukaryota > Metazoa > Chordata > Mammalia > Primates > Lorisidae > Perodicticus > Perodicticus potto. Next base: position 14,539 of record CAUYRH010151695.1, read on the forward strand.
GTCAAATCAGGGGTGGAATTAGATTCTCATAGGAGCACAAAACCTAAGGTAAACTGTGCATGCAAGAAATCTAGGTTGCACACTCCTCACGAGAATCTAATGCCTGATGTTCTGAGGTGAGGATGTAATGCACTTGAATAGTCCTGAAACTATGCCCCACCCCTGGTTCTTGGAAAAACTGTCTTCCATGAAACTGGCCCCTGGCTCAAAAAAGGTTGGGGATTAGTGACTTATTCAATGTCTCACATGTACCTCATGTTTAGGCATATCCAAAACAGAATTAATATCTCAGATCTCCTCCTCCTCTCAATTCTGCTACTTCTACGTCTTACATTATATGGAGAAGATATAATTTACCCTTTTATCCAAGTTAGAGTCCTGGGAGTCAATCTTGATATTGCTCTTTTCCCAACCTCCCATATCCAATCAATCACCAAGGTCTCCTCAATATCTATTAAATACATCTCCTCTCCATCCCCACCTCCACTGCTCTATTTCTGACCAGAGTTATCTCTTTACTGGTCTATTGCCACATCCTCTGAATTGACATTCCCCTCCTCCCCCATCCTATTTCCCACAAATCTGCTCTCCATGGCTGGGAGAGTAGTCTATATAAAACATAAATATAAAAATATGACCAAGTCATTTCATTTCTTAAAATCCTTAAATGGCTTTATCTTGGACAGTTCAAAGTAATTTTTTTCCATAATCAGGCTGTTGCCCACCCCTCCCCCCTCATCTCCTATTACCTCTTACTTTGCATTTTAATTCAAGCCATCCAGGGGCCAATATATAGTGCTCTATAACTTTTCTCACACTGTCCTTCTGCCTATAAGTCCTCTTTTCCATTAATGTTTGGCTGGTATCCTTTAAGACCTAAAACAGGCATTATCCTTTCTGCACAGTCTTCCTTCCAGCTGTTAGGTACTTCTCTGGGTACATCTATCATTGCACTTATCACACTATCCTATTAACTATAAATGTTTCTGTTTCCCCTACCAGTCTATGAGAATATTGGTCATCTTTGAATCCACAAAATCAAGCCAATTTTTCTCAATTACAAAGGATACAATGTGAGCCAGCACATTAATTGCACTAAAAAAAAATGTTTGTTGAAAAGAGTTTATATGTCTTTCATTAATGGCTACAAAGTGCATTTAAAACTTCTCTGGTGGGCTAGAAATTTACATGTTAAGACAACTAGTTTTCTTAAACTTGGTGGGATCTAAGATTTTTATTAGGCTGTGATTAATACAGCAGAGGGGAGTCCTGGAAAGAGCCCTATAAAAACCGTATTGGTGTAATCTCAACTCAAGCCAATTTCTCGTCACCCAGAGAATACTGCTATAAATCTTGGTTGAGAAAAGACATGGTTTGATTTAATACAGTTAATCATGGAGGCAGAATAGCAAAGAACTGATTCTACTAATTTAAAGATCTTCTCTGGTGCATCTCTGTTAATCTAAAGGGAGATTTGGCCCAGAGGCGTGCACTGAATGCCCATTTACAATTAAGGTCTCTTCTTACTTGGTGCTCTGATGATTAGAAGCTTAGACAGATTCCTATCAGGTGGTTGGTTATAGCAGCAGCTTTAGTTCTTAATTCATAGCTGTTAGTTGAATTGCCCTGGGAAGAAAATAACATTGTTTTAGAAATTTTGCTGAGTTTTCTCTGGAACAAGTTTTACATTTTTCTTGAGAATAATTTGTGTTAGCATTATCCTTTCCATATATTCTTCCACCCAGTTATTAGTCTTACTATAATTGCCTAGCTAATTTTTATGATCAAGGAATACAGCTTTTGAAATTATAAAAAAGGTCTGGGCAAAAATAAATGGAATAAAGGAGTCTCCTATGCATTCCTCTATTTTAGGACATGGACTACTCTCATAGCTGTTTTGTGTTGTCACTTCTCACTACTCATTAAAAGACAAAAGAAAATAATTTATGATAAAATATTACTTATTTAAAAAGCAAGAAACCTAAAAATTAGACTGCTTTTAGCAAAAATACAAAATCTAAGCAAAGTGGGGAAATTACCAGATAAGGCTTTGCAAGACATTTTGTTTAAATGTTAAGTAACTAAAAACATTAAAATATGTCTTGCAGGAAAGTCTGAGGCCTGATGCAGAGTGTCTTACCAAAAGAAATGATAAGTAAACATTAAGACCTGTATAAATAGCCCAGGTTGAAAATGTAGAGGTCAGAGATACTAAGGTTGTAGCTACAGAACAAACATTCACATTGTTTACTTCTCTCTTTGGGCCCCAAAAGACAAAGACTCCCTCCCTATCTGACCTAATATCTACAAGTCAAATCCATTTAGCATTCAGAGTCTAGCTAAGAGGACCATTTCTAAATTCCATGTCTAAAGCTAATCAGAATCATTACTATAAAATCTTAACTGAATATTTTGGTCGAGCTATTTAAATTTTTATTGAAATCTAGAAAGAGAAGAATTAAAAAGATGAAACTGTAACAACTAGTGCCATAAATTGGATTGAGATAATTAAGAAAAAAATAAAGATTTAAAAAGATAAAGTGACTCATTTTTATATGGGTACAAACATCTTACAAGTTATGTCTCCAATTAATTTAATTAATTTTCTATTTACTATTTACTGCCTGCTTCCAAAAACAAATATAAGCTTCCAAAGAATCAGTTTGGCTTCTACATTTAAACTGTTAAAGTATGTGTGACATCATACTATTTAGAACATTACATTTTGATATGTATTTCATAATTTTCCCTCTAATCTTTGAGACTATATTTTGCATTATGAGAAGGCAAAATTAAGCTGCTAAAGTTTACATATTACTATACTTACAAAAATTGGAGAAAGAGACATTAACATTTTGAATAACAGGCAAAAAGCATAAAAACTAGATTTTTTAAAAAGTTGTGGATGGAAAAATGCAGTATTTAACTGAGTTGCTGGAGTTAAGAATAAGTGAAGATACTGATGACTTAATCCTTTTATTTTTCTTCCCCTCAATCAAGAATATTTGAACTAAAAAGCCAATTATGTTCTGAACAAATTAAGTGAAATAATTAATGTTTATCATATTATCAAAATCAAAGGGAAACTTCCAGAGTTAAGATAAACACTTAAGGCCTTGGTGAAATCTATTAGAGAGTGTAACTCCACACCTCCTTTTTGGTTCAATCATTTTTAGTTCTTTTTTTTTTTTTTTTTTTTGAGACAGAACCTCAAGCTGTCACCCTGGATAGAGTGCTATGGCATCACAGCTCACAGCAACCTCAAATTCCTGGGCTCAAGCTAGTCTCCTCCTTCCGCCTCCCAAGTAGCTGGGACTACAGGCGCCCGCCACAACACCCGGCTATTTTTTGGTTGCAGCCGTCATTGTTGTTTGGCGGGCCCGGGCTGGATTCGAACCCGCCAGCTCAGGTGTATGTGGCTGGCGCCTTAGCCCGTTGAGCCACAGGCGCCAAGCCTTATTTTTACTTCTTATATTTATTTTTATACTTATTTTAGGTAATTAGACCAAATAAATTTCTGACTGTAACATGAATTAGAGAAGAATGTGTGCAACTTAATTTTAACATAGGGTCTTCCTCAAAATCCTTTCTCTTGGATCTTTTTTCCTCATCTTTGGTCTTTGGATCTTTTTTCCTCATCTTATGAAATGCACATCTTTTATTTTTACTGAATCCTGTTTTTTGACATTTGTTTTGATTGACACTTATCATGCAAGTGATGTCTCACTTTGAACTTGTATACATTATGATACACAGTATCGTTGCTTGTTGTGCAAGCCTTGTTGTGATGTGCAATTTAGTGTCTCAGCCAAATTTAGTCACTTTCTTCTCATAGTTGCTGTTTAGGTGCTGGTCAGCAATACTTACAGTAATTCTCAGACTTCTTTGTAGTTATTCCTGATGAAACACAATCAGTTATTTATCATATCCAGTGAACTTTCCATTCAGTTGTACTGTCTGTTTTATGACACTGATACAGGCTCTTTTACTGGTTTTAAAATTTCATTTTCTGAAATCATCTTAACTTGGTATTACAATCATGCATCATAACCTCAGACAAATTACTTAACCTCTTTAAGCCTTATTCATTAATTTATTCAACATTTATTGATCTATGTGTAATAAGCTTGGGGATAGTAAATGATTCTGACAGCTAAATTTTTCTCATTTGTAAAATGTGGCTAATGATAGAGCTGTTTAGGTGATAAAATGTACGTAAGGTTCTTAGAACCATGCTCAGTGAGTGTTCATTGTCATTATTAGCAGCATTATCTTGATAAAAATTACTTTTAACATCTCCCTATGGCTGCAACCTCTAATCATTCATGATGTATCCATTACATTTTTTAATATGAAGCAAGTCTATAAATTAGTGACACTAAAAAGTCTTTTCTAGAAATATTGATGTGATGTTCTTAGATTCAACTGCAATGTAACCACTCCAAAATAGGATATCTTTCACAGGTGGTTAGCTAGGAAAATCACAACCATTATCCAGATAATGAAAGGAAGGTGCTATATTTGTGTCCTCTGAGTGTAGACTTGTCTAGATAATCTTCTAAATTTCTTTCCAAAATTTTACGTGCTTTTTATTTTTTTATTTTTTGCAGTTTTGGGCCAGGGCTGGGGTTGAACCCACCACCTCCGACATATGGGGCCGGCGTCCTACTCCTTTGAGCCACAGGCACCGCCCTACATATGCTTTTAAGTTTGCATTATTGGTAAAATAAATAACAAGCCTCAATACAGGCTACCTTAAATTTTACTTGTATCACTAGCATGAAAACATCACAATATTTGGATTATTGGTAAAATAAATAACAAGCCTCAATACAGGCTACCTTAAATTTTACTTGTATCAGTAGCATGAAAACATCACAATATTTGTAGTTTTCGGCTGTGTATGGGTGTTAGGGTCTTCAGTTCATGTCAGTTAAAGAAAGTGGCAGTTCTGTGTTTCATAAAAGTAAACGAGAAAAAAACTGGGTTACAGTAGGAACTACCAAAACCTACTGACATTATTGAAATGGTTATAAAAAGTGTTTCTCTTTTACTAAATGGAGATATATAAGAATAATACAGAGAAAAGTCTTATAATGGTGGTAAAGAGTTTGCATCTGTACTATAGGATTGTCATTTAAAGTGAAGCCTCATTAAGCAAACTGTATTTTACTAAGGGCTGCAGAGTACCCTGTGGAAGAGTTTTGAAGAAAATGAGAGTTGAAAAATTATGTTTACACTTGGTCACTCATTTTAAGTCCCACTGTCACCCTTCAGTTCTTATATAAGAATATCTGAACCCAGAATGACATCTTCTAAAATAGGTACTGGGAGCTGTGTTGGAAGAGTTGGCCCCAAACCAGAAATCGAGCTTTTACGAAAGCACGTGGTGCAGAACCTGTCTTAGGATCACCACGACCAGCAGCTTGCAGGTGACAGCCTCCACGCCTGACTTCCCAGGCCTAGCTGGTCACCTGGGGGAGATCCGACAGCACCTGCCGTCCTGCCTCGTCATTGCGGGGTTTCTGGCTGGGAGAGCCGGGTTCTCGTTCACGGCAGTCCACGCCTCGGTCTCCCAGGGGCGCGCGGGTCTCGGGAATCACCTCGGGAGCCCACTCCGCCGCGGGGAGGAGGAGGGAGAGGGCAAGAGCGAGGGAAGCCCGGGCTCTCGCTGTAACCCGGCGCTCCGCAGTGTTCTCCCCTCGGCGGCGGGGCCGCAGGTACCTCCTCAGCTGTCAGCGTTCAACTGGTGGGCGGCCAGTCCCGCAGAGGCTGCTGCCACCGCCGCCGCGTCCCCTCAAAGGCCCCTCAGAGCCGCGCTCCAGCCTCCCGCACCCGATTGACTGAGTAACCCCAGGGCTCTGCCTCCTGCCGCCGCCGCCGCCGCCGCCACCGCCGCGCACGCGCTCCTCAGGCGCCTCTGTTCCCGGGCGGCCCCTAGGGCGGGAACGCTAGGCTGCGAGCTGCGCGCTGCTCGCACCTGCCCGCCTGCCAGACAGACCCTGAGCTCCAGCCTCGTGCCGGCACGCGCACGCGCCTCGCGAGCCTGCCGTCGGCCCTGGGGGCGGGACCGCGCGGCAGCGAGCGGGCGGGGGGCTCGTGGCGCGCGCGCCCCGCACCAGAGGGCTGCGGAGAGATATTTTGGGTGGCAGGAGGCCCCTCGTCATTTCCGCCGGGCAGCTAGTCGTGCTGGGGGCTTCACTCCAGCGCGTGAGGCTAGCGGGCAAGTTAGCTGCGGGCGTGCGGTGGCGGCTCCTTCCTACAGCGCTGCGACCCTCGGCAGCTCAAGCAGTCAACTGAAGCCCCGCAGGGACGGAGACCCGGGCGGAGCTGTGGAGGCAGCAGCAGTAGCTGCCTTAACGGGACCTGAGCAGACCCGGCTCGGAGCCGCGACCTCGGCGCGTTTCCCTCCTGGTCGCTGCTCCCACCGCTACTGCCAACCTTTGGCTAAGAGACATTAAAGCCGCGAGACCCAACACACAAAAGCCGCTTTCTCCGTGCCGCCTGCTCAGTGGGCTGCGGCCAGCGCGAGACCCCACCTGAGGGAGGCTCGGGTTACTGAGTTCGTTTTGTGTCCGAGCTCCGCGAAGAGCGTGGAACCGACCCTAGTGCCCATGGCTCTGATAATGGAACCGGTGAGCAAATGGTCTCCGAGTCAAGTAGTGGACTGGATGAAAGGTAATGCCCGTTATGGGGACGGTGAGGCGGTACTGGGGTGCGGGGTCCCAACGCCAGGTTAGGAGGGGAGCCCTCCGCTGCAGAGCCCGCCATCGGGGCTTCCACCGGCTGATTGTGGTGCGTTGGGGGACAGCGGGCTGCAGGGCTCCCCCGGGACTAGTAGGAACCCGGGGTCACCGGTCTCCTTTTGTTCCAGCCAGAGGGGCGAGGAGGGGCGCGGAAAGCGAGGGGGCAGCCGGCACCACCCGCTTGGAGGCGGAGAGCCGGCGGTGGAATCCCGGCGCTTCATGCCCTGTCCTCGCTTCGCTAGCAGGGAGGACGTGGCGACCCTTGTCTCCCAACTCATCTAGGACTCCCCCTCCCGGGACCGGTGCCCCTGGGCGCCCCTTCTCTGGCCCCTTTGTTCCTGGGAAAACTGACTCTCCCTCGGCGGCCGCCCCTGCCAGGTGCATTCCCCAGCGCCAACTCTCCCAGGAACTTTTATGCCAGCATAATGGGGTCAGGGACGCGGCCACCCTCGTTTGGAGCCAGGGAGCGCCCCCCTCACCCCTAGATTTGGCTGAGGATGCTTTGGGGCGGGGAGGACACGCTACTTTGAGATGAGGAAAACATGCTTCCCCTGGGACAGCATCCGCGGTGGTATCTGTGGGTCTCGCCTGCGCATCTCCTCATGTCCTTTGCCTCCCTCTGCCTTCTCTCGAGTTCAGGCCGATTGAGGCTTTGGACTGCGGAGCTTTTTGTTAGGGGCTCGACCTCAGGGGCAAGGCAATGTGCATTCAAGTACCTCGCATTGCTTCCATCTTGGAAGCCCCCCCGCCCTTATCAATTTTTAATGATCACAGTTACAGATACTCGCCCATCTAGTCGCAATCGTGGGCTTTTCCCCTAGTCCCTGGGCTTTCCTGCCTCACTACCTCCCTCTGTTGTCTGAGTTAATGGGCTTGTTGAGGATCCCCCACCACCACCCTTCCCCAGGCCCAACTCTTCTCTAAGATTTTGAGAAGGCTGAGGAGGGGATCGATGGGATGGAATAAGGAAGGATCTTTGCCGTACTTGAGAGGTATCTGAGCACAAACTCTAGGTAGATCAGTCAGGGACCCAATGCTTATCATCTCTAAAAATGCCTGTTATGAAGATGAGGGAGCCCCTTTCTTAGGGCTTACTTAGCAGTCAGACTTTCTAAGCTCCAGGTACTCTAACACAAAAAATGGGTCCATTGAGAGGGCTTGAGAGTAACAGGGAGAAATTCAGTTTATCCCCATCTTTTCTCCAACCTTTTGGGCATCTTACTTATTCTTGTGGATTTTTGATCCCCTTTGCTTTCCTTTTATTCCCTTACTTGCCCCTTTATTCTCATTTACTTTGTCTTTTCTTTTCTGATATATGGAAAGTGCTTTGTAACTGCAAAGCACAGTGCAAATGGGACTGAATTGAATTAAACCAAATTCATTATTTATTGACTGCCCCCCTGTGTGCGGTGCATTGTGCTAAGGTGCCATGGGGGTTATAAAGATGACTAAGACAAAGTCCTGCAGTGGCTCATCTTTTTTGCTGCTTTTTCTCTTTTCTGTATTTGCTATTGAAATTCCAATTTCCTAGATTCTCACCAGCCCCCCCTCCCCATAGAAACTAACATCTGTTTTCTCAGTCATGGAAGAAAGAGTCAATGCAGGAAGCAAGAATGCTTAATTAAAGCCCTTTCTTTGAATTTGTCTAAAAGGTTATTTTAGTTTGAGTCTGTTGCTGAAATATTAAAAAAAAAAAAAAGCCATCTTGGCTCTATGGGAGTCTGATTACCTTCATAGACTATCTGTTACAAATACTGGTGATGCTTGTAGGGAGTGCTGCATACTCCATCTTCTTCACCTCCCACCCTCTCAGTTACGTTCTTGCAGTTTCCCCTAGGTCCACTGAAACAAGTAGAACATTCCGTGCACATATCCTGACACACATTATTAGTTTTCTAGTACACTAGTCTTTTCAAAATCTCCCCAGACTAAAATACAGCTTCTTTGAAGTTAGGTAACATTATTAGCTGTAATTTAAAATGTTTTTTTTTATTTAAGTTAAATAACTTGTTTTCATACCTGTTGGTGACGCATTTTAGAGCTATTTGAAAAGATAAATTGGGTAGCCAAGATAGAATTTGTGTATGTTTGTAGATGTGCCTGGAAAAGAATGACTGATGTAATTACCTGTATGTCAAGTCCCAAATTGCTTACTGATGAAATTTCCATAATGTTTGTATAAATTTGATTTGAGATATTATGAAAAAATGAGATTTAAAAAATTTGGATAAAATGAACATTTCTTCAACTTGTAGTTTACACTGTTACCTTAATTAATTGTTCCCCATTTTTGCTTTTTCCCTAAACAAATTTTAACAGCAAGTATTTTAAAAATACTTTTCACCATTTCCTTAAAGGATTCTGTAATGTTTAAATAATTTAACTGCTAATTTAGGCTGTAGATTTTCCATGGCTAACCCTCATTTGCTTTTGTATAATGTAGTGTTGTAAAGGCAGGACCACAAGAATGAACAAGACTTGAACAACTGCAACATTGTGGGAGTTCTTCAGAGCATGCTCCTAATGTGACAGTTTCATCACCCTTAACATTTAAAGCATATAGCATGTGCTTTCAGCTAGTCACAGTCATAAATAGTTATAACTCTGTTTAGTAAGGTATATTCTTTATGTTCTTTCTAGGGTAGTTTTTTCTTCACTGAATAGAAAAAGAACTATTAAGTGTATAAGAATAGACATGGCCATATATCTATGATTCTAGACAATGTATAGAAGTGATACAGAAACTCAATCATCAGAGAGAGAAATGAGGATAAAAATACAGGCTGACAAAATTACTAAGCTTTGGTAGCATATATGCAAGAATATTTGTGAGGGACCATTTGTACATTGCAGTTTATTTTGATCTATTTCTATTAAAATACTTGAGGGAGATGCAAATATTAAATTTACATATTATTATTAGTAAAGATATAAGGAAGCACTTACATATTTTGCTTACCCCAATCCACTATTTGTAGAATGTAACACTAAATTTTTTATTTACAGTACAAATTTGATATGACACAGTGTCAGTGTTATTTCCAGGAAATACATGAATTCTCTGTGAGTCAGTAAAATAAGTAGCTCTATTCCAGCTTATCCTGATAATACTTCTGAATATTTGGAGGCATCTTAGAGACTTTCAAATTAATTTTACAAATTTTATAAAAATATTTTTGGAGAAAATCAAATACTCATTATTCATCACTTGAAACCAACCTTCTTCAATTGGAAATTGCATTCAGTCCTCTTGTAGTTTTAATAAAGTTTTTAAAATATAAACCTTGCAAAGTAACTAAAAGCATACAAGTTAGTAAGCCAAGAACTATTTCTAATTTTTGCTCAGACTATACACTTAAAATATGTTATTTCTGTGCTCTTTTCTTTTTTTTTCTTTTTTTTTTTTTTTGAGATAGAGCCTCAAGCTGTCACTTTTGGATAGAGTGCTGTGGCATCACAGGTCACAGCAACCTCCAATTTCTGGGCTTAAGCGAGTCTCCTGCTTCCACCTCCCAAGTCGCTGGGACTACAGGCGCCCGCCACAATGCCCGGCCATTTTTTGGTTGCAGCCGTCTTTGTTGTTTGGCGGGCCCAGGCTGGATTCGAACCCGCCAGCTCAGGTGTACGTGGCTGGCGCCTTAGCCCGTTGAGCCACAGGCGCTGAGCCTCTGTGCTCTTTTCAATTCACTCATAGGGTCCATAAATATTTTATGACCTGTTTGAGTCCCCAGACTTTCTTTTTATTTTGCTCACTGAAATACAACATAAACTTCTGAACACTTTTGTGCACTTATTATTAATTTTATTTTCCTTGTATATGTCACACCCAGTAATTCCACTTTTTTCCTCACACCTTTTACAACTTTGAGAACCACTCAGAATACTCAAATGACTAAGGTAGTTATTTTCCAGGCCCAGCTTCTTCCATGACATTCTTTCCATGATTTTTAACCCCTTTCTTAGTCAAATAAAATGGTTGTGATTTTCTGAATTAACCAACAGGCCCCACTTTGCTTGCCTTCTCTAAATATCTCTGTGACTTCGCTCCATCCAATCTTGTCCATTAATTCCTAAAATAATCTGAGTTTTTAAGACAGCTTTTTCTCAACCCTTTCCACAATCACCTGCTCTACTCTTTCCTGCTTATTATAAAGCATTTTCTTCAAGAGGCATTCCTGACTTCTAATTTCTGTCCAGATGACTCAGCCATCTTGTGGATAGAAAATACATTATTTTAGGTATTAGAAACAAAACCAATGTTTTGCCTACAACCCTGTAATAGAGGAAAATGCAGTAATGACATAAAGTCTATTCAGTATGAAAATTAAATGCTGTAAAGGAGAATTTATCTGATAAGGCAAAGAAGTTTTGAAAGATACAATGCTCTAGTAATTCTTTTACTCAACTCATAGGACACAGGGTTAAGGTTGAAATTTTTTTTAATTAGGTAAAGGAACATGTTGAAATTTTGAGTTAAACTGTCTAGAGAGATGAGAAATAATTTTCTGTCAGGAACTTCAAACAAATGCATTGTGAGAAAAATATGTTAAACTTAGGTGATCAAATAGACACTGATGGTCATCTGCTTTGGATTTGACATTTTTATGGAGTAGAAATTCTTGTCATTTTAGGCAAAGAGGAAATTTACCTTTTCCATGTGTAGAGTTTAGTTCATAAGAAACATTATAGTGCCATTAATATTTGCTCCTTAAGGTAATACTGATGATTTAGTGCAGATTAGGAAAAAAGGGTATATTTGTGTAGATGTAATCTGGTCCTTAGATATTATTTACTCAGAACTTTTGCATGGAAGCTTCTTTAAATAGATAGTTTTAAATAAATTGTTTTATGCTTTGGGGAAATTAGCCTATAAAGGATGGCAATGTCATTGAAAACCTCTGCCTAGACAGACAGGTACCAACTAGTACACTTGATAAATTAAAAAAAAAATTGCACTATGTATGCAAGCATCATTGGAAAGAGAAGATGATAATTTTATTGAGTCAGAAAGGGGTCCATGAGGAAGGTGCTTTTTAGCAAATATTTAAGCTATTTGTTTAGTTTAGGCATATTTAAGAAGAATGTATCCTAAATGTAGAGGCACAGCTATAGCGTTCAGATGGGGTGATTAACCAGAGGGGTTGGTATCTAGGTTTGTCTTTTTGAAGGGGAGAGGTGGGCAGTAGAGGGAAAGTGAGGGTGGAGCATGAGTAGGTGGCACAAAAGTACAAGAACAAATCTGCATTTCACAAAGACAATAAAACTCTCATCATGTCCTGAGTTTAAATAAATACCACATTATAAAACTTAGGCTGCCAAAAATAAGCCCACAAAGAATGTGTATTGAATTGGTACAGCTGTTTCAAATCTGTTTCTCAGGAATAATTTGGAAATAATGTTAAAATAAGTTATTTTGAAGATTAATTACATCAGTAACATTATGTTGTTGGATATTTAGAAATTTACTGATCCAAATTCTTATATGAAGAATGGAGATAGACTTTTAAATGTTCTTAAGGCAGTAATAAATTATCATTTTTATTTATAACAGAGCAACCTCAGATTAGGGTTAATTTGTTCTTAATGACTTTTAGCTGTCTATGTGACTTTCCTATAGTACCATACACATAAGGCTTATTATAAAATATGAAGTTAATGGCTTCAGAATAAAGAAGGGTGGGTCATCTGTACTAATTTAAAAGGGGGGGAAGGAAGATAAGTAATTGGAAAAAATAGAGTCTAAAACTTTTAATTTTTATGACTTTGTCGTGCCTTACATCTAAAGAATGGTAAGTGTAGTCTTCGATGTGGAATCGTTGTGGTGAATAGGCAGTGAATTCACAGTTTTCGTGAATAGCTAGTCCTGTGCTTCTCAAAATGGTGTATTTCTATGGTTGTAGAAGCGAAATGACCAAAAGAAGCCAAAGTTGATTTTTAAACATTGTTTTTACATTAAACCAAACATGGTTATTATATTCATGGTATAGAAAGCATAATTGGCATGATTTTAATGATGAGGCCAGTGGTTTAACAAGAATTTTAGGCTTATAAGCTGTTTAAAACTGCATTCCCCAGACCTCCTGGGGCTATGAGTACACTCTGTGCAGCTATTATACAAACATCACTGGAAAAGTTTGATAAGTGCTTTGATAAGATAAAATTAAGGTACATTCCCCCCTTCACTTCCATTTATTGCAAGGGGACAAAATTTTCAGTTAAGGTCATGATAATTATAGCATCTTACTTTCATTTGTTTGCCTCATATACCTGTAGTCAGGATGAACCCCTTGAAAATGATTCTCATCTGATTCTGTCCTCTCAGAAGACAGAATCAGTCTCACCCATATCAGCTTAAAACAATTTAATGACTTTTTATTGTTTTTAGGATAAAAATCAAAGTTATTACTTAATATGGCCTATATGACCCTTGAAGGTTTGATTATTGCCTATGAGGTAAGCCTCATGCCCAGCACCAGGTACACTGGCCACCTCTCTCTCTTTCCTGCTTCTCCATCCTTGGTTCGTGCACTTTATGTGTTCTTTCTTCCCTCTTTACATTACCTAGTTAAATCCTTTCATCCTTTAGAGCTCAAGCTTTCTCTCATTTGCCTTACAAAAGCCTTTCTGTATTTTCCAAATCCCATCAAATCCTCAGTTATACACTCCTAGTACCACATATATCTCCTGTGTCCTCTTTGCCAGTTTTATTTTTACACTAATTTGTGTGGTTATTTTATTGATGTCTAACTCCCCAACTAGATGAGGTCAGGGATCCAATCTGTCTTTCCTACCAATGTATAAAAAAGTATCTGCCATAAAACAAGCCCTCAGAAAATATTTGCCAAGTGAAGGAATAAATTAATTTATTCACATTAACATTACAGTTTGTCAGCAAATCTGCTTTCCTAAATGACAATGCACGTAAAGTCCCTTATAAGGATCTAATGGATACTTTAGTGCCAACTTGTATATTGTGTGCCAAAATACAGTGTAAGTAGAGTTGCTTTATCCATTTCTTATAGTTGGGTTGCTCTAGCAAATTAAAAAACCTAAGTCATGGCTCCATTTTGGTATGAGATATTAATAATTTCAGTGAATTAATACTTCTGTATTTATGTCATAAATATAATGTAAATATGGTATAAATATTTATAGATATAACTTAATAGAACAACATGATAAGCAAGTACTTAGTTAAAGATTAAAACATAACACTGTCTCCTCAGCATTTCTTTTCCTTCATTCAGATTTTCTAATTGTTTCTTCAATTTATTTTTTTTTTAAGGAACTGTATATATTTTAGAATGCATGGTTATGTGAAATTGATAAAATGCCTTAGGTTTTTTTTCTTATAAAAAAGTATAAGAAAAGCTCATATAAGAAATTAAACTGTATTTTTCTTTTGTGAGAATAAAATATCCTTTATTTGTTAATTAGTAAGATAAAATGGGAAAATTTTCCTTTATTTTAATGAAAAACATTATATTTAATATTAAATTTGCATTTTTATTAATGGGAATAAAATTAAGATATTTAAAGATGAATCTTAAATCAGCATTTTGTTATGTAATTATTTATACCTGCCTCTGATTTTCAAAAAAATTTGGTTTTTTTAACTGGATGTAAGCTTATTTTGACTAATTTTTTTTTTTTTTTTTTTTTTTTTGAGGCAGATTTTGAATCTGTTGCCTGGCTTGAGTGCAATGACATAATCATAGCTTACTATTTCAAACTCATGGGCTCCTGTGATCTTCCTGCCTTAGCCTCACAAGTAGCTGGTACTATAAGCACATGCCACCATGCCCAGCTAACTTTTTAAAAAATTTTTGTAGAGACTCCTGGGCACAAGCAATCCTTCCACCTCAGTGTCCCAAAGTGGTGGGATCACAGGTATGAGCCACTGCACCCGGCCTATTTTGACTAATTCTAACTAAGAGAGTTATTGTAAAGTGTAGCTTGCTAAATACAAGTGCCTTGGGTGGAATTTTTGTTAATTACATGCTTACTAGACACTAGTAAGCCAATTACAAAGATTTTTCAAATAAAGTATTTTTCATCCCAGTTAAGAATTGTTAAAAAATAAATTGGAATAAGTGTTTTAATTTTTAATTCTTAATACACAACTTAAGGCTTAGACACAAAGCTAGTACTGCAAAATAATAGATTGCAGTTGTACCCTGATTTGACTTACAAACAACTATTCAACATGATAGAATGTAGTTAATTTCTTCTTTAATAATTTAAATTACAATCATTAATTCTAATAGGGGTTTTCATTATCTTTTGCAATTTCAAGAAAAAAGAGTTCATTGGTATTTGCATAAATTCACTGGATTTTAAATTTTACTAAAATACAATACTATTTTAGCTTTTGTGTTCATCTATTGAATATAGTGTCATAGAATAGAATTGTTTTGTAAACCAAGAATTAATAAACCAAAACTTACACTGATGTTAATGTATGATAGTTTTCCAAGACAGAGAATATTGTTACATAAGTAATATCGAGTATACCACACCACGCTGTTATATATTAACTTGACACTAATATTCTTAGGAATTAGTTTTATTAGGTTGGCTGCTCTTCAGATGCAATGGTAGATAAGAAGAAACCACATTAAATTAATTGCCTTTTAAAATGTTGCCCAACATCCTTTTTGTTTTTGGTGTTTGTTTGAACTTTTTGTTTCAGATACATCTGCTATTTTTAAAACAGGCTTGCAGCATGTTTTCTTAAATAATATTTCCAACAAATCAATGGAAGTCTGGCTTATATCCTGGATTTTACTTTTTCAGCTTGTTTACCAAAGATTGTGAAAGAATCCATTTTCTAGGAAGTTATTAGTTATACTTACATGTAATTTATCAATCAAAGAACTTTAAAATTCTAGCCTTAAATAATTCTGCTGAATGATTAATTTTAACAACCTTAGCTGTATTTTTTTTTGTATTTTGTATGTGTATGTGGGAGTTTATTTCATGCAAATTTTTTAAAACTATTTGGATTATTTTCAAAAAATTTAATACTTATGGAACTTGTGATTTTTTTACCATGGCAGAAAATTGAGATTCTAATTTTGTGTAATTATGTTTCATTTTCAAAACAGGCCAGTGAGGTATTAAATACATATGAAAGAGAAAGTGTAGAGATTTTGCTAATGGTGCTCACTCAGAACAGACATGTAGTAGTTCAGTCGCTAATTTTCCTTTTGGCCTGCTGGAGCCTATATGAAAACCAAGTATAATGTGGTATTCAGCTAGGGTGGCATGGTAGGGCTAGGTGCTCTTTCTCCATTTTCCTCCATATTCATGCCAGGATGAGCTTTGTTGGCACTAATGTTAATGTTAAATCAATAGCACAAGGCTTCCTCCTTCTGAAGCCTGCCCTGGTGCCTTCTAGCTATCAGACCAGATGCTTTAAGTTTGATGTTGAGTTGTCACATGCAGAGAGTAGTAGGTTCTAATTAATATTTGAGCTTAGATAATTATTCTTTCTAGTCTATTCCTAGACATAATGTTTTGAGTCTATTTATGGTTAAAAAAAAAAAAAGTATTTCAGATCTTGTTTATTGGGATTTGTGAATTCTTATTGAGCTCCTATTTAAGATTACCCTTAATACATGAAGAAAGGGTTTGCTGATCAGTCTAATGATGCAAACAACGTTGGAAAGACATTGCTTGACCTGGGAGAATACAGTGATTTAAGCACTATACTTTGCCTGGAGTCACTTTCATACTGAAAATATGCTAGTTAGAAAAGACTATTTTTAGTTGGAATTTCTGCATACTCAGATTCACGGGTCTTTTTATTTTTTGGAGTATTTTTGCAAACATTGTATACTACATCTTGGTTCTTCTTCTTATTTACCCAAATTGGAAAGGTCTCATGAACTTCACATATATTATTGCTAGTAATCCTTAAGAATTGAGATAAGGGACAGTTGTTAACACCTTTTTATAGATAAGGTACAGAGAAGTTAAACAGCTCAATAGAGATTGTGGAGCTATTCAGTGAAATTAGGTTTGACATCAACTCCCTCCCTACTGGATTGGATTTGCAATTTAGAGGGTGACAGGCACAGTTCAGGTATATATATACACAATTACCTTGAGATTTGACCTTTTAAAAAAAATTCTGAATTTTATACCATTTAAAAATTAAAACATATATAAGACAGTATAGTTAACACTTTGGAGGTGCCCATAGCACAATGGTTACTGTGTCAGCCACATACACCGAGGCTGGGGGGCTCGAATCCAGCCTGGTGTATGTGGCTGACAATGACAACTACAACAAAAAATAGCCAGGCATTGTGGTGGGCGCATGTAGTACCAGCTACTTGGGAGGCAGAGGCAAGAGAATCGCTTATGTCCAAGAGTTTGAGGTTGTTGGGAGTTGTGCACCACAGCACTCTACCAAGGTCAACATAGTGAGACTCTGTCCCAAAAACAAAAAAAAAAACACTTTGGAATCAGATGCCTGGGTTTATATCTTGATTCTTTCACTTCCTACCTATGTGATCTTAGATAGGAAGAGTTTAGGTAACTTGCCTAAGTTTTCTCATTTTTATAAAATGGAAGTGATAATATTACCTATAATTACCAATTTATAAAGTGCTTCTAACTACATTTTTCTGTTGTGGTATACTTAATGCCTGGTACACAGTAGGTACATGATAAAATGTCAGCTTTTTTAATTAAGGAAGAGATTATACTCTGTTGGCAATCTTCACAGGAAAAACTAATAATAGATTATATTTATTAAGTGCTCACTATGTACCATATAGTAGTGTGCTAGGTGCTATCTCTATATTACCTTTAATTCCTAACCTAGCCTTGAAAGGTGGGAATTAACATCTATTTTACTCCTGAGGCAATTTTTGCTTAGAGAGAATTTTGCTTAGAAATTTAGATGACTTGTCTTATATACCTAAATATTTATTGAGCAGGTGTTTGTTCTAGTGAACAAACCATTTGAAGTGATTCCTAACTGGTTCCAAAATAGATAATATTTCCATCTTGCCTTTCTACCAGAGGTAGATGTGACATGGGAGTGTGTGTGTGTATACATGGTTTATATAAATATATACATACTATATATATATGTATATGTAAACCTGAAGGAGTTCCTTTTAAAACTTTCATTTTAAAATAAAACAAAATTTTTCTTGTAGAGAGAATGGTTTGAAGGTTTGAAGTCTCTTTTTTTCATATAAAAGCTGTTAAAATACCCAGGGCAATAGACACTTTAAAAAACTGGGAACTGTAGTAAGTTAATAACTATTTTGAAGTTACCTTAGCCTTATCCATTTAATGATGTAAAGCACATTTTTTTCTCCCCAAGTGCTCATTATCTTGGAAAAGCCATATAATTTAAAATTAATTTTGTTTGGGGATGGTTTTGAGAATTTCTTCTCTTTCTTTGAAATAAAAAATATTGACATCCTATGTTAAAAAGCAGCCTACTAAGAAACAAACTTTTAAATATGGTAATACTGTGAATCTCCATCTACATTAATTTTAAGATGTATCTGATTTAATGTTGAAAGGCAGTGGTTTCTTATATTGACTTTTTTTTCAAATGAAACTGCTTTTCCAGTTCTTACACATCTTTGTATTGGAAACTAACACACACGCAGAAAAGAAATACAGCAGAATAATAGCTAGGGAACTATAACACTATTACAATACCTACTTGTTCAAATGTCTAGTTTGTTTTTATTTCCTGTAGTGTCAATCTTCTGGAATGCAAGATGCCGTTTACACCTAACAGATGTTATGTAATATCGCCTGAAAGTAAATTCATAGATAATATAACCTACCTACTCATGTAATTTTTAAAAATTCAGTGTAAGGCCCTTATAATAAAAAGAAAAAATAATATGTAATGGCATGGGTTTCTATATGTACATACTAAATATGACTGTACAAGAAGAAAATAGTTCACATTTTTGCCTATTTATTATGAGCATATCTGATTTAAGAGAAGCGTTAAGAGCAGAAGTCATTCCATATAACATGTATAAGAAAATGGAAGAGCAATTGAACTAATAAAAAAAGTAGGAGAAGTGATAATGAGCCATGCACATTTGATATATCATCCTAGTAATTCCTGTTGAGCATTTGAAAATCAGGTGGATGAACCACAGCTTTTGGATAATAGTGGATTCTAAAGCTGAGGCAGGGGATACTACATAGATAAGAAGAGCCTGGAGCATCTTATAGTGCCAGAAGGAAGTGTTCAAAAAACATGAGGATAAGAGCATGTCAAAGACTCGGGAGCCAATCTGAAAGAGCTCCCAGTAGCTAAAGTTGGAACAATTTGAGCAACAAAATAAAGTATTACTGGTTTGTAACCCAACATCTAAAGTAAGTATCTATTAGTTTATATAGCTGTAAATAAATGACTAAATGAATAAAGAAATGAGGGAGAAGAGACAAATCTGCCATATACAGAATTCTGAATAATTTATGTAGATACTCTTTGCTTGCCCCACAAGGAGGTGGCACTTAAATCCCCATCTCTATTTTATACTTAGTGACTTGCTTCCAAGGAGGAAAGTGTGGAAAAGGGGAAACGTACAACTTTATAGTGGAGAAAACTGGCGGTTGCTGTGTTGGCCAGGTGATCAAGGTTAACGTTATCAGTGATAAGTCATGTTGATAGTATGATAAGGATGATGCTTTATCTCTGTGGTCTGTCACACCCCTAAAACCAATAACACCATTCTAATCATGAGAAAAACATCAGTTAAATCCAGATTTGAGGACATTATAACACCTCACCAATAGTCCTCAAAACTGTCAAGGTCATCAAGAAAGAGGAAAATGTGAGAAACTCACAGACCAGACAAGGCTAAGGAGACATGATGATTAATTATATTATAGTATATACTTGATAGGACGTTGGAACAGAAAAAGCACATTTAGAAAAAACTAATGAAATCCAAATAAAGTGTAGAGTTTAGTTTAATAGCAGTATACCAATGTTAGTTCCATAGTTGTGTTAAATGAGCCATAGTAATGTGAGATGTTAAAATTAGAATATGGAGTAGGGGTACACAGGAACTCTCTATACTGTTTTTGCAACTTTTCTATAGGTTTAAAACTTCTGAAATATTAATAAAAATATTTTTAAAAATAGAGTTTAATTTATTTTCAAATTAGGTAATACCAAAATATAAACAATATCAATTATGTGAAATAATTTTATTTTACCTCTCCAGGAAATAAACTCTTTCAAATGAAGAAAAAAGTTACTGGAATATAGGACAGTTCTTCAGCGTGTGGCAACCATTGATCTAGCAATCATTTGGTAACTTGATCATTATAATAATCCAAATCTCCTCACAATTCTCAAAATGCTCCCAACAGGGAATATGGGCCTTGGCCTGGCCCCAAGAACCTCTGCCTTACCCCTTCTCTCCTTTTTAAACATCATAGTTTTCCATACTTCACAAATATTGTATAACTTTATGAATACATATTTTGTCTTCTCCCCCATTTCTTTATTCATCTAGTCATTTATGTACATCAGCTTAGACTTATGGATATTTATTTCACATGTTGGGTTATAATCCAACATAACTTTATTTTATTGCTGGAGTTGTTTCAGCTTTAGCTATTGGGAGCTCTTTCAGATTGGCTTCTGTTGTGATTTTCTTGAATGACTGTTTGTTATACCTGGTTTCCATTCTACTGAAATTAATTTTTTATTTGATTAGCATTTTGTAACCATTTGCTAATCAGGAAAATATGTTTTTTAAAAAAGAAAATGTACACGGATAGGATGGAGACCAGAAAAAGCGCCATCTCCTTATTTCACCTCAGTGCTAACCAATTTTCAATTAAACTCTTGGATAGAAGAGTATGCTTTTCTAAAACCTTGTTAACAAAGCTTGATTTCCCATGCTCCTTCTAATTGTAGTTTCTGTTTCCTGCAGACAATTTGTGTAGGGATGTTAAACAAGGCATGAAAAATTTTAAGCAAATAAATGTTGTGGTTTATAATAATTGATATTCAGCTGTATATATAAATATATGTATAAATACACACGCATATTTACTTAGGGTAGATATTTGCCTAGGGCAGATTTGCTGAAATTGAATTTAACTAAAAGACCTTTTTTGATTGCTTTTCTGTAAGAAAGTCAGTGTTTTTCTTCTTGTCATTAAATGTACACCTTATTTTCATCTTAAATGGATCCATGTAGTATGTTTAGCAGTTGAGTTTGGGTTATAAGGATGATTGTAATTTAAGACTTCTATTGGTCACATCAAGGAATTAAAAACAGACCTTTAATACACTTAATTCCTGTGCCTTTTTGGTTAAGATCTTATTTGTTTTCTAGTTTACTGGTGTGAAAATTCTAAAAAGAGCAGGCTCTGGTAATAATATTAAAAAGTGTGAAGTTCTTCTGATGTAGATGTGAATGTCTTAGAATTGTCTCCCTGGTTTGCTGCTGTGTGTCTTTTTCTGGACTTTATGCTCTGGACTAATAACCTAGCTCTGTATTAATTGCTTTCTATGAAATGCTTTGGCTTTTTAGACATAGTATTCTTAAGATATGCTGATAGGAAATGAAGGAGAGTTTATTTTGTTGGAATGCTTTTTGTTTGTTGTTTGAATAAGGTAAGAATCCTTTGCATTTAAAGAAACCTCTGAAAAACAGCCTTTGTAGGTTATACATAAAATATCAAGGGTTTGAAGCTATCTTTGAATATGTAACTGGAAAGAATGGTTTGACTTTTCAAGATTTTCTAATATCTTAAAACTTTAGAATTTATCTCAGGTTAGGTGGGCAACATTTAGATTGAAGTTTTCAAAACTTTCCAATAATTTTCATAAAATTATACAGATTTAAGATGACTAGCTACTAAAGTAATATAGATAGTTTTATAATAATTAAAGTCAGAATGTTAGAAGAAAATTGTGTGATTTACATGACTTATGAAGTACAGATGGTGAGAAGTAGACTTGGAAGCTTTTTCAGGGTGCAGATGAACATGAGTTAATTAAGAGTAATCATTGTATAGTAACCACTGTCTTGTAGGCCGCTATGAATTTAGTATTCATTCCAAATGAAAATGCCAGATGATGCCTTTTAAAGCTGCTGCAAACTTTATCACCTGTAGCCATGTCAGAAGACTCACTCCCTTACTCCTCTCTTCTTCCATCTCTACTTTCACACAGATGAATTAAAAAGAGTAATAAGGGCCAGGTGCCATGGCTCACACTTGTAATCCTAGCACTCTGGGAGGCCGAGGAGGGTGGATTGCCTGAGCTCACAGATTCGAGACCAGCCGGAGCCCCAGAGTGAGCCCTCATCTCTAAAAATAACTGGGCATTATGGTGGGTGCCTATAGTCCCAGCTACTTGGGAGGCTGAGACAAGAGAATTGGGTTAAGCCCAAGAGTTTGAGGTTGCTGTGAGCTGTAACGCCACAGCATTCCACTGAGGACTACAAAGTGAGACTGTCTCAAAAAAGAGAGAGAGTAATAGGACAAATATCTAGTAGGAAGCACTGCATATAGAAGACAATACAAATTATTGTATCATACATGTAATCCCAGCACTTTGGAGTTTGAGACCAGCCTGGGCAACATAGCAAGACCCCATCTTGAATTTTCTTTTAAATTAGCTAGGCATGGGATGCATATGCTACTTAGGAGACTGAGATGAAGGATCACTTAAGCTGAGAAGTTCAAGGCTGCAGTGAGCTATGCTCAGGCCACTGCATTCCAGCCTAAGTGACAAAGCAAGACCCTGTCTCTAAAAAAAGAAAAAAAAAGGAGACACGATGAAAATGTACTTTGTAGAGAATTCTGAGTAACGACGTATATAATTAATCAAGATGGAGTCCAGGCAGAAGTGGAGTAACATTCTGGCACTGGCAAAAAGTTATTTATTTATTATTGTACAGGATTTTAAAATGATCTTTATAGAAAAGAATTTTAAGGATTCTAATTTAGAAATAAATTACTAGATATAGTTCACATATGTTTGCCTTAAGATATGGTATAAAAAGATTATACTGACTTTAAATGTATCTAAGGCAGTGTTTTTCAACCTTTTTTATCTCACGGCACATTTGAATCTATAGTTAAACTCCTCTGGCACACTTAAATTATGTTCATCAAATAAAAAAGCATATAAAAAGAATATACTTACTGTGCTTTGAATTTCTTTTGAAAATAATTTAATTAATGATCTTTAAAATTTTTCACAGCACCCCTAAGATCCTCTCACAGCGCACTGATTGAAAATCACTGACCTAGGGTATGGATTTCAGGTGGTTGGCTCTTTCTGGAACTCTTTTCCTTTTATTAACTTTAGTCATCTATGTAGAACTTCCTTTCATAACAGCTTTAGTGGAGCATCTATCTCCAAATCATTTATTCTGATTTGAGTCAAATGATCACTTAACTAATTCAGCCTAATTATTAGAATGCTATATTCCACTTTTCCTGCAAGGGAACTCCATAAAAAGGTCCTAAGGCATTGTGTTGATGGCTCTTTGATCTCTGGCTAAGTCTGAATTGGCATAGGCCTCTCTTTTTGTAGTAGGCCCTGCTATATATCATGATTCCCTAATGCTTCTCAGCATTATTTTATCAAAAGTTCATGATCATAGAAATTTCATTTCTCAGATCTCATCTCAAGATGAGAATATAAGAATTTTATTATCACAGTTTATATACATGATGATCAAAATTACTGTTAAATATTGAGGCTGTGCAATGAAAACTGTAGGCATTTAGGAACACTAGAGGTCTATTTAAGTGATCAGATTGTATTGACTTTTCATAGAACAGTGAATTGTAAGAAACAAATGAACCAATTCATTTAAGCTTGGATCACTGAAAACAGGAGAGAATCACTGGCAAAACAATGCCTTTTTCTCATTTATGTACCACCAGTGTTATTTGGATTGAGGACAACTGAGAAGCATTAAGATGACAAATTAGTTCCCATATTGTGTAGAATGACTGTTGGAAAGTGTACTTTCCCAAAACTTCTTATGCCAGCTTTTAGTTTTTTATTACCAATAGATTTCTCTTTAGGGTTCACATTTTTAACTGCATTTGCATTTTCCTTAGGAAAATACACTGACTAGTACATCTTGTGTAAATGATGTCAACTCCTGTAGAAGGCTTAGAAGAATTTAAAAATACAAAAACTTAAGAGGCTTCTTTTAATTAGCACAACACTGTAGCAATGTTGACTTTAAAGCTTTTAAGAAATAGCTTTCACCATAATTTTGTTATTATTACTACTTCTTCAATCTTTCTGATATTGTTATGTCTCTAAATGAGAGTAGATGACAATATGTTGGATTTTATGCTCTACTGCAAACTTTCAGGACTATTTTGCATTTTTTCTGACCCTGGGGGTATCACAAGTCATTTATAACTCATTATTTAAAACCATATAAGTAAATGAATGCCTTTAAAAAAAATAAAATCACATGGTTGAGACAGCTCTATCATGGTTGCCTAGGGTAAATAATTTGGATTTCTGGTTTCCTTTCCTATAAAAGAAAGTTGGGTGATATATTCACCTTTAAAACCCAAAGATTCTCAGCTTCTAAATTCATTTTCATATTTAGTTTACAAGTGATGAATGATGAGCATTCTTGATTTTCACATCTACTTTAGTGACCCCTAGTGACAGTTGAATTTTTCACTTTAATTTTATTGTGACAATAACTAAATTCCAGGCACAAAACTGCATGTGCTAACACAAAGACTTATATGTAACAAAAACAGGAGGTGTATTTTTAATTTAGGTAGATTTGAATTCCCCACGTCTAGGTCATCAGTGCTAGTTAACCTTTATAAATTCTGGTTGGCAAATTCCTGAGATATTAGGTTACAAATCTTTCTCTTTTTTATTTTTCTTTTCTTATTTTCCTGTTCTTGCATGCCATCAAAACCTGTTACAGGTTAGCAAACAGCTTGTGGAGCAAATGCCCTTTAGCCTCTTGGAGACACTAACTCCTCACATTGCCTGCCACTTGGCAACGTACAAAAACATTTGAGGTGGCTAAAAAGTGCTATTATCAGCAAGATGGCTAACTAGAGGCAGCTTTAGCCAGAAGCTCCTGTCTAGCAGGAGAAAAGTTGGACTGAAATAACTTGGACAAGTCAAAATTGGGGAGTTGAGCACAAGGAGAAGAAATCGAGGTGCATATCATACTGACTGAGATAAGCTACAAGGGTGAGAAAGAGGAAGAAAGATAACAGAGATCAGGTACAAGGGACTAGACTGAAGGCTTGTTGCCAAGGGGACGGCAGACCCCTACCCCAAACTGGAGGCCTGCCGTTGGCTTTGAGCGAGCAGGGAACAAAAGACCTCTTGCCTCACCCTACAGTAGAGAGCCATGAAGTTCCAGTTCTCCTGCACCTGGGAATTTCTACCTCTGAGTCTCCTTCCTGCCTGATGCAAAAGTGAACAAATTTTCTCTCTGCATTCCTGATCCCACAGCCCACCCTTCCCCCTCTCGGTTGCCTGATGGAAGCCAGTATGTTTGATGAGATCTCTGCATTGTGTGGGCTGCTGAGCCAAGTGGGCCCTGCTCCCTGCTACAAGAGGAAACTGTGGCACCATAGCATTAGCTTTGCCCTGGTGAGGTGTGGTGTCTCTAGGCTCCCACTTCTGTTAAGGGGAGACCTTTCCCCTACCCTCTGGAAAACCCTGGCCTCATGTCTGTGCTCAGTGACCCCTTATTTCCCTCCTAGCAACTTAGAGAAAGACAGGCCTAGTCTCCAGCAACCAGCAGAAGAAAAGCAATAACCAAAATTAGAGTAGAATTAAATGAAATTGAGAACACAAGAATCATTCAGAATATAAGTGAAACAAAAAGTTGGTTCATTGAAAAGATTAATAAAATCAATAAACCCATGGCTAGACTACATGAAAAACAGAAAAGTAAGATCTCCAATAACTTCAATCAGAAATGAAAAAGGGTAAATAAAAAGATACCACAGAAATACTAAAGATCTTCAACAATTACTACCAAAACCTCTATGCCCAGAAATTTGAAAATGTAGAGGAAATGGACCAATACCTGGAATCACACTACCTTTCTAAACTCAACCAGAAAGAATTAGAAATTTTGAATGGACCTACATCAAGCACTGAAATTACATCAACAATATAAAATATTCCAAAAAAGAAAAGCCCTGGACTGTTGGGGTTGTTGCCTGTGAACCCTGACCTGGTTTGAAAGGTGACTGGGAAATGACGCTGAGGATAAGCCAGTTTAAAACATAAAATCTAAGAATGCCTGGAGAAGGCTTACATTATCTCAGGACAAGCAGTAAGACTGAGAAAATGCAGCTGTTCTCTGGCCTCTTCAGAAGGCTTTTACTGATTTCTAACAAAGGTACATAGGCAAAATGCAAAAATGCCAAAAGGTAGGATCAAAAGAATCCCAAGACCCCAGGAAGATTGGATAGAGAGAGAGTCTGGGCAAATGACAGTGGGTTGCTAACCCACAGCCAATGGCATATTTAGAAAGAAGGAGGGAGAAACTAGTTCTATCTTGGCAGGGAAAGTAAGCTAGGTTTCCTAATCTAAGTATCAGAAGGTCAAAGAACTTATCCCCTCCTACCTGTTGACTCTCCATGCACAGGCCTAGTCTGGCCTGTCTGGGTGCCTCCAGTCTCTTTTCATCTTCCCTGGTTTTGATGAGCCTCCAGGGATCACACATTTGTGCACTTCCACCTGGATACCCCAGGATTGAGGCAGAGGGTGACCCCTCTGAGAAGTCAACCTATGTACTTCTTACACTGGACCGGATAGTTTCACACCAGAATTCTATCAAACCTTCAAAGAGGAACTAGTACTTATATTGCATAACCTATTCTAAAACATAGAGAAGGAAGAAATCTTCCCTAACATGTTCTATGAAGCAAATATCACCCTGATTCCAAAACCAGGAAAAGACCCAACAGAAAAAGAAAACTACAGGCCAATATAATTTATGAATATTGATGCAAAATAGTCAATAAAATCCTTGCAAACCAAATACAGTGGCACATTAAAAAAAATTATTCATCATGAACAAGTTGGTTTTATCTTGGGGATGCAAGGTTGGTTCAACATATGTAGATCCATAAATGTAATTAACATATAAATAAAAAAAAGAGCATATGATTCTCTCAATTGATGCAGAAAAAGCTTTTGACAAAATTCAGCATCCTTTTCTGACTAGAACACTTAAGAAAGTAGGCATAGGTGGGATAATTCTTAAACTGAAGGAGGCCATTTGCAACAAACCTGTAGCCAATATCATACTGCATGAAGTAAAACTGAAAGCATTTCCACTTAGAATGGGAACTGGACAAGAATGACGACTATCACCACTGCTATTCAGTATGGCACTAGCAGTCCTAGCCATTGCAATCAGGCAAGGGAAATAGGGCAAGGGTATTCAAATGGAGACAGAGAAGGTCAAATTCTTGCTCTTTGTGGATGGATGAGGTAATATTATACCTGAAAAACCCCAGGGACTCACCTACAAATCTCTTAGGAGTGATCAAGAAATACAGTAACATGTCAGGATACAAAATCAATGTCCACAAATCAGTAGCCTTCATATATGCTAATAACAGTCAAGCTGAGAATAAAATCAAGACACAATACCTTTTACAGTAGCTCCAAAGAAGATGAAATACCTGGGAATGTATCTAATAAAGGATGTGAAGGATCTCCATCAAGAGAACTATGAAACCCTGAGGAAAAAGATAGCAAAAGACATTAACAAATGGAAGAACATCCCATGCTTTGGATGGGAAGAATCAGCACTGCTAAAATGTCTATACTACGCACAGCAATCAACACATTTAATTCAATCTCCATCAAAGCACCAGTGTCATACTTTGAAAAACTTGAACAAATAGTACTTCGTTTCATATGGAACCAGGAGAAAAAACTAAATGGCCAGTATAACTTTTATTTTTTTTCCCTTTTTTCCTTTTTTTATTTATTTTTATTTTTCGTTTTTTTGTTTTTTTTTTGTATTCAGTATAAATTTTTGTAATAAAATTAAATCTGTCGGTATCATATTTACAGACTTAAGTT
>CAUYRH010151696.1:0-10316 GCA_963574655.1 Perodicticus potto
ATCCAATTGTTCAATATAACCTTCATGGGATTTTCTCATTTATTGCGTGAAAACATTTGTGTTCTGGATTTAGTAGGTTTCACCTGTCCCTTCCAAGATGCACCATAAGTGTGATTGTACCTTTTACCCTCTCTCCACCCACCCACTACCTCCCCGTTCTTCCCATGCCCCTTTAGCTGTCTTCGTGTGCTATAATTTGGTTATAGCCATCATATGAAAGCTATAAATTAGCTTCATAGTAGGGCTGTATACATTTGATACTTTTTCTTCCATTCTTTAGATAGTTTGCTAAGAAGAATGTGTTCCAGCTCCATCCATGTAAATATGAAAGAAGTAAAGTCACCATCTTTCTTTAAGGCTGCAGAGCAATCTTATATATGCTGTGAGGCAGTAGTAACAGGATGTGCATAAAGCCTGCCCAGTCCGCAGTGGGGAAGGTTTTTTGCACATTCTCTCACCTGTCTGGCTCTGATGGCCCTTATCCCTGTTCTACTACGCCTTCCTTTGTCAGTTGCTTGCTGCATGCCTGATACACTCAGCATTTTACCAGACACCAAAGCAGGCAGATTGAGCCAGTTGCACTTACTGGAGCTTGGGTGTAGCTATTTGGGTTTGTGAGCCAAAGATCACGTATCTCTGAGACAGCAGCCTGTTGAAACACTAAGTGACCAGCAGCTTTGATTGCTGGCATGACCTTTCCTGTGCTGGAATTCACCCAAGTCTGCCAGGTGTGCAAGGGTGGCAGAAAACTGGACTTAGGCCTTCTCCTGCCTGGAAAGGCCCCTCCCTTATAAATTAGGTAAAGCCAGTCCCTTTATTCACAGGGGTTCCAGAACCCCTCTCCAGAGCCAACTTTCCCCCCTTGATCCAGGCATCATGCCCCAGTTCCTCCATGTTTGCCTGTTGACCAAACAGGTGTGATTTACATGAACACCAGCCCCCACACGACACAGTCTCCTGTGCACCACCTGCCTTGCCAGGCACAATATGGCCTTACATAATTCTCATGCCTGTTCTGTAAGATGGGTGCTAGTACATAGTATGAAACTCCTCTTCAGATAATGCAGAGAGAGAGAGAGAGGCTCCATTGTTGACACCCGTGTGCTCCCTTAGTCCCTGGGTCGAGGAGCCAGCTTCATCTCAACATCACGCTCACTCCCAAAGTCCAGGCAGCCAGGTATTCCCCACGCTACTCAAGTCACAACAGCAAAGCTACCCCAATTCACACAAATCTGGGAGGGGTTGGATTCAGTTAGAAAAGGGAAGAAAATTGAGTTTTAGATATTTTTAAGGATTCCCTTTCTAAAAAATCTTTAAGAAATATGACTGCAGACTGAGGATTCTATTAATCCTGCCTTGGCAAATGAGTGCACATAACAGCTTGGGTGGCTCATTGATTGGGTGGATACAACCGTGCTGCTATGGTGATTTGTTTTCAAGTATCACAAACAGCCTCTTTTCCCTGAGTAGCTGAGATGTTCCTGTTGCACTTGTGTCTGCATTAATTCCTCTCCTTGAGTGGATCCTTTGTTTTTCAGACTTCTCATTGTATGTCCACAAGCCCAGACCAGAATGGCACCGGCATTCCATGTAGGCGTCCTGAGCAGGGTGTCTCAGTGTTGGTGGGTGAGGCAGTGTCTGTACACATGACCTCTGACCCCAGTGGAGCTGCTTCTGTGCAGTGCCATCGCCCATGTACATCACAGAGAAGTAGTTGTCATGGAAACCTGTTTTGTTTTGTTTTGTTTTGTTGTGTGGTCTTGGGGAAGGACACTGTTTGATTACAGCTACCTGGGAAGACCAGAGTGCCCAGCCACGGAAAAGGAGTGTAGCGTACTACTGAGCAATTTCAGGGGCCGCTGCAGACAGATGGAGGCTGAGGACGGGTGGATCCTGTGACATCCCTCACAGGCCCTGTGCACACCACCCCATTATCATATCCTATAAACAAAGTGCTTCTGTCACACGCCCTCCGCGCTGTCAGTCTGTCGATCTCGTCCCCTTCAGTGGCCTCACCTTGTCAATGAGGGAGGCTGCCGCCTTCCTCCTGCCCGCCCACATACTCACCCAGCTTCTTCCCTGCTGTTGGAAACTGGAGCTACGGGGAGGAATAAGGGTTCCTGAGGTTACTTGGTTTTCACAGCTCACAGGTTTTCTTGATTGCATGTTTTGTAGATCCACATTTTTATCCCTGTAGCTGTCATTTTTTTTTTGACCTGCTATTTCAGTCACTCAAAACAGTATTACTATATTGCTTTGGAAGTTTTAGGGCTTTTCTCCTTCATGAGATTTCCATCAGCCTAAGGATAAGGATGGAGAAGCACAGTCGACTTTGCTGAGCTCCTGCCAGCTCGGCTGCCACAGGAACGGCTCTGGGTAGCCCAGATGTGGCATCTGCCCTGTGCCCAGGGCCAGCTGGGGGTCTGCTGTTCACCCGCAGATCTGGTCCTCACAACAACCCTGGGATGCACAACTCCGTCTTCATTATTACAGGCGAAGTAGTCAACACTCACAAAAAGTTTGTTCCTTGCCTGCTTAAGATCTTACAGCCATAAGTGACAGAAGTGGCATCTGAGCCCAGACTTATCAGAACCCGAATAGTTTGGTCTTTTGTCAGTACCCACATACCTCATGGTATTGTGCTTTGCTTTATTGCAGCTTACAGATTTGTGAGTTTTGCAAATTGAAGGTTGGCAACCCTGTGTCCGGCAAGTCTATCAGTGCCACTTTTCCAACAGCGTGTGCTCATTTCACATATCTCTGTTCACACTTTGGTAATTCTCACAATATTTCAAATCATTTTATTATATCTGTTATGGTGATCTGTGATGTTACTATTGTAATTGTTTGGGGGGGTTCCATGGACCGTGCCTGTATGACTGTGAATTAATGAGCGTGTGCTCTGACTCACATCATCTCTGTACAGCCTCACATCTCTCTCCCTCTCCTCAGACTGCCTCTTCCCCGAGACACAACAATATTGGGATTAGGCGAGTTAATAACCTGATAGTAGCCTCTAAGTGTAAGAGCTAGAAATTATTAAACTTGGTGAAGAAGGCATGTCAAAGGTTGAGAAAGGCTG
Source organism: Perodicticus potto (assembly GCA_963574655.1). NCBI lineage: Eukaryota > Metazoa > Chordata > Mammalia > Primates > Lorisidae > Perodicticus > Perodicticus potto. The sequence goes on from CAUYRH010151696.1 coordinate 3,083, forward strand.
AATGCTAGGTCTCTTGTGCCAAACAGTTAGCTAAGTTCTGAACACAAAAGAGAAGTGGTTGAAGGAAATTAAACCGTGTGTTCCAGAGAACACATGGGTGATAACGAAGTCAAACAGCCTTATTGCTGATAAGTAGAAGGTCTGCGTGCTCTGGACAGAAGATCAAACCTGCCACAACTTTTCTTTAAGCCAAAACCTAATCCAGAGCAAGGCCCTGACTCTCTTCAATTCTGTGAAGGCTGAGAGAGGTGAGGAAGCTGCAGAAGAAAAGCTGGAAGCTAATAGAGGTTGGTTCATGAGGTTTAAGGAAAGAAGACATCTCTATAACTTAAAAATATAAGGTAATACAGCAGGTGCTGGTGCAGAAGCTGCAGCAAGTTATCCAGAAGATTTAGCTGAGATAACAGGTAAAGGTGGCTACACTCAACAATAGATTTTCAATGTGGAAGAAACAGCCTCCTATTGGAAGAGGATGCCACCTAGTACTTTCTTAGCTAGAGAGAAGTGAGTGCTCTATCTTCAAAGCATCAAAGGACAGGCTGATTCTCTTGTTAGGGGCTAATGTAGCTGATGATTTTGAGTTGGAGCCAATGCTTATTTACCATTCTAAAAATCTGAAGTCCCTTAAGAATGATACTAGATCTACTCTGCCTGTGGAGTGAAATGGAATAACAAAGCCTAGAGGATAGTACATCTGTTTGCAGCATGGTTTACTAAATATTTTAAGCGTACTGTTGAGAGACCTACTGCTCAGAAAAAAAGATTCCTTGGTTCCTTTGAAAATATGACTGCTCTTGGACAATGCACTAGGTAACCCAAGAGTTCTGATGGAGATGCACTAGAAAATTAGTGTTTTTATGTTTGCTAACACAACATCCATTCTATAGCTTGTAGATGAGGAGTAATTTTTGACTTTCAAGCATTATTATTTAAAAAAAAACAAATTTTGTAAGTCTATAGCTGCCATAGATAGTGATTCCTCTGATGGATCTGGGCAAAGTAAATTGAACACCTTATGGAAAGAATTCACCATTCTAGATGCATTTAAGAACATTTAGGATTCATGGGAGGAGGTCAAAATATCAACATTAACAGGAGTTTCGAAGAAGTTGATTCTGACCCTCCTGGATGACTTTAAGAGGTTCAAGACATGATAGAAATAGCAAGAGAACTGAAATTAGATGTGAAACCTGAAGATGTGATTGAATTGCTAGAAAAACTTGAATGATTTGCTTCTTAGGAATAAGTAAGGAAAGTCATTTCCTACTCCTAGTAAAGATGCTATGAACAGTTTTGAAATGACCAAATGATTTAGAATATTCTAGAGACTTAGTTGATAAAGCAGTAATAGGGTTTGAGAGATTTACACCAACTTTGAAAGAAGTTCTACTGTGGTTAAAATGCTGTCAAACAGTATCACATGCTAGAGAGATATCGTTCATGAAAGGAAGAGTCAATCATTGTGGCAAACTTCACTGTTATGGTATTCAAAGGGATTGCCACAGCCACCCCCGTGTTCAGCACTCACCCCCCAGTCAGTTAGCAGCCATCAACAAATACTGAAGAAGACCCTTCACCAGTAACAAGGTTATGACAGGCTGAAGGTTCAGATAATTAGCATTATTTAGCAATAAAGTATTTATTAAAGTATTTATTGCTAAATTTATTAAAATATTTTAAGTTAAGGCATGTACCATGTTTTCTTATACATAATGCTATTGCATACTTACCAGACTAAAGTATAGTGTTAACATAAATTTGTATGCACTGGGAAACGAGAATGTTCACACGGCTCACTGTATTGCAGTAGTCTAGCACCAATCCCGCAATACTTTTGTGGTGTGCCTGTAGATGAAGTGTGTAAAGCATTCAGCTTTTCTAGTTTAAAAGCAATGAAAAGGAATAGCATGGTACATGTGTAGGATGGCTTTTGAGCGGCCTACTTGAACTACCTACTCAGAGGTCTTGTTGGCACGTCACATTCATTGTGGCCCAGACAGCTCTCGATTCTCCCAGTTCCCACAGTCTGCCCGTGACTCTGCCCTCCACCCAGTGACTCAGGCCAAAATCCCTGGCGTCATCTTTGACTCCCGGTTTTGAGCATTATCACCACTGCTACCCACACAACTCTGTGGCAAGCCGCTGTCTCCTTGCCCCTGGCCCATCGCATGGCCTCCTTGCTGGTCCTCTTTTCATCAGTGTTAGCTGGTAGCCTGTTCTCACAGAGCAGCTGAGTGATCAGTTGAATCTCTCCTGTGTGTAGAGTGACATTCCTCCCCAGCTCTCCTGGGTGACCCATGATCTGACCTCTGTCTTATCACATCCTGCTGCACTTTTCTCTCCATCTCTCTATCTCTCTGCTCCTACCATGTTGCCACGCCTCCTATGTGCTGAGCTTGTCCCAGATCAGGGTTTTTGCACATGGCATTCCCTTGGCCAGAATCCTCTTCCTGCAGAACTTCGCATGACTGGCTTCTCCTTCTGTTGTCTAGACTTAGCCGGAACGTTCCTCACCTCAGAAGGACCCTTTCTGACCAACACACAACAGAGCTGGCTGCTCCCCAGCTTACTGCACCGCTTTCTTCATGCCAAGGACCTATACCTGAAATAATTTCATTTTACTTGCTACTCTGAACTTTGTGCTGTTTGAAGGCAGGAACCCTGTCCATTTTATTCCATCCTGAGTTTCTAGGATGAAGCCGAAGACCTGGTAGATGCTCAGTAAACATTTGTGAATAAAACCATAAGTGATTGGAGCATCAGAGGACTTACAGTGTGCCAGAGTTGCTGCTGGGTGGAGCAGGGAACTTCTTTTAGGGTCCTGAATCTCTCAGAAGCCGAGGGGACACCTTACCCTTCTTCAGTCCCATGGTGTGGATGCTGGCCTCTTCTGATTGCTCTTTTAAAATCCCAGGGAGCTATGCTGAATTCAGAAATGCTGTGGACTGAAGCAGTGGTTTAAATGCCACCTATCTTTGAAACTTACTCACCAGTGTGGCAATACTGAAAGGTGGAGCCCCTAAGAGGGGATTGGATCATGAGAGCTGTGCTCTTATGAATGGATTAATGAATTAGTGAACTAGGGGATTAATGGCTTAAGTGGTTAGCATGAGAAGGGAACTTGTGACTTTATAAGCAAAGGAAGAGAGACCTGAACTAGTGTATTGGCATTCTCAGCCCCCCTTCACCCTGAGATCACCTGTGCCACTGTGAGACCTTATATAGAGTTCCCACCTAGGGGACGTCTCTGCCCAACGTTGAAGTGATCATGAAGGAATTTCACTGGCAATGTAACCCGTCTTGTTGTCTCCCCATCCTGGCTTGCCACTGTTTGCTGGAGCCTTTGCTTTATAGCCCCAGCACCTGCTGTAGTCCCTAGCAGCTAGTAGGGGCTCAGTAAATGTTGGTGGAAAGAAGGGATGGAACAGAGAAGAGAAAGTCTTTGGGATGGTGGAAGAAATGGCCCACAGACTTCCCAGTTTGAAGGTAGATTCCCCAAACTCATGTGGAAGCTGGCTGATTTGTGATACACATCTCTGCACCTCATTTAGCCAACTCCCACACGTGCTTCCCTTAGAGCCTCACAACTCTCCTTTGCCTCTGGGCCGCTGAGCACAGAGGAGGGGAAACACAGAGGAAGCCGTGGCCTGATTTCCATGGCTCTCGTGCTACCTTTTCCCATAGGTGTTGGCTCACTTCCACGGCTGGGTTAGTATGTAAAGAGATGGGACTGGTGGGTGGAGGGGAGGGTGGACTGGAATTTGAAACTGAGCCAGCGAATACTGTAAGAAAGATAAAGCTCTTCGTGACTGCAGGTGCCTGAATAGTCTCAGGAGAATTACGTTGCATCTCGTCAAAGCCCCTTGCTTAAAAGCCCAAGGGAACAAAGACATTTCCCTTTTGAAAAATCCACCTGTTCTGTTTGTGCCATGACCCTTTCCTCTCCCAGCTTAGGGACTGTGGAATATTTGAGAGGTGTTTCATACTTTCAAGATGAAACTCTACATAGCAATTGAACTTGACTGGATTCTCCTCTTTCATTAACTTCAGCTAGCAAAAGCTCCTGCTTTGTTCTGGTGCCCATGCTTGGCTGTATGGTGGTGAGTGTGGAGAGGGCTGAACACAGCCCCTGTCCTCGAGGAATTGACAGTCCTAGCTACCACTTCTTTCACGCTGGCTGGACAGTAAATACCAAGGCAGTAGAAGGCCAAGTATTTCCCCCAGAGGTCTGTATTAATGTGATAGATGCCTGTCACCTACAAAGGAAGGAAAGCCTGGATAGGGACAGAGGCAGAACCTAGAAGGTCAGTCAGACTCTCTTGTACCCTGGGTCTCATGAATGCATCTTATTGTCTGATTGCTTCTCTATGAGAGGTTTAGAAATTATATAGCAATTTTGTTGACAAAGAATGAACTTTAGGTTGCCATGGTGCAGAAGGTTATTTGTTTCTTCTTAAGGCAGGCTCAACTCTTTCATTGAAATAGAGCCTTACGCTAGCAGCTCACCTTGCATGGGACTTGCATGTTTTGTTAGAGAAGTTATTGCTTCCATTTCTGTTGTCCTAGATGGTGGACCATCTCCAAGTTGATTCCATGTCTTCATGGAGTCTTAACCCAGTCAGAGAGCAAAACTCTCGAGTATCAGGGTGTTCGATGACCCAGCCTGGTTACCAGGGAAGCATGTTGTAGCCTGCCGGAGGTCTCTGTCCTCTTGGCTCACCTCCTAGATGTATTTCAGAAGGTGTTCTCTTTCTCTCTATTCTAGTCAAATTGTGGAACTCTCTTTGATAGTTATAAAGCCATTAAGCTGCAGTTTCCCAGAGCATGTTTAGAAACTTGAATTTCTACAAACTTATTCTCAAATTTTATATTTATTTTGTTGCTACAAATCAGTGTGGATTTGATGTTTTTGTCTCAGTATGAGTAGAGACATCTAATGGGACTTTGGAGTTGAGGGAACATTGGATTTTAATGGAAAATATTTTCTTACTAGCCCTCACTTGCTTTGAAAAGTCAGCCTCTGATTGCCTTGGTGATTCCAGCCACAAGCAGACATAGCTGGGCTGGGTGGCCAAGGAGGTACCAGGAGGCTCCCTAGGTCCCAGATGGTGTCCCAAAGCCCTTTTGCCATCACATCAAGGCAGGTGTGGGAGGAGGAGGAAGAGGGTGGCCCTGCCCTGTGAGTTAATACTATAGCATGACAGCTACTGTGTGCTGCTCAAGGTGTCAGTTGTCACCACCTGTTGAGCTGGGAGCCTAAAGATGTCTTCCCTTGCTTTCCCTATCAGTGCTCACCGGAAAGTTAGAAAATACTAATGACGCAGGGCAGGGTTTTAAAGGTTTTTTCAACTGTTTAAAATCACTCTGTTTCAGTTTGATTCAGAGTGTCAAGCTGACGTTCACGAGCATCGACAAGGAACAGGATGGTAAGCCAGGATGGTGGCACCATGCAGGCCCTGCCAGGCACAAGGACCCACCCCTGCAACCCCCACTTTGTACCTGAATTTCTGCCCTGGCTCCATGTGTCAGTCCGTCCCAGCTCCCGGCTCCCTGGCTCAGCCTCCTCGCTGCAGCCCTGGGGCTTGCCGAGACCCCTCTCTGCACGTGTTCAGTTGTGCCTCTCCTCTGCTTGGGAGCCCACAGTGGCTGTCCTTGCTTCACCTTCTCAATCTCTTTCCCAGTCTTTTTGCTCCTGGTCTCCCCCATACCTCATTTTTTTCTGAATCCTTCAGAGCCTTGGAGTAAGTTGTGAGGCTGCCTGGAAGATTTCCCCCTACAAGGGTTTCCCGTCTCTGATCTCCTGTGGTACTCAAGGTCCCTACCATGGTCCACTGTATAATTGGGACCAGTCAGATATTAGATGCCAGTTGATCTATTTGTTAATCTACCTAAAACCTCTTTGAAGACAGAGATGACCCTGACCTTGCTACATTTTTTCATATCTCTCAAAATACATTCTCCACCAAAACAAAAGCCATTGACAAGCAGAGCTGATAACATGGAGAGGGTTCAGGTGCTGGTGGGAGACGAGGGGTGAGAGGATTGGTGAACCACCTGTCAGAGGCTGATGAATCTGACATCCTGATAGTGCTCTTTTTATCTTTCTTTACAAATGCCTGGGAGCAAGGCGATCAGGTGATTTGTATCCCAAAGTAGAAACAAGCCCATATGGGAGACAGACACTGTTCATCTTTCAAATCTGTGAGAGATTACTGAGCAGATGAAAAACATGCAACCAACACACATTGATAAAACCAGCGGGGTTCGGGAGTTAAGTTTATGTAATGAATATGCAGAAGGCAAGGATGGGACTGCAAGTCCGTAGCACTGCCTGGAGACTTTAGCCACATTGCCTGGAAGGCTTTGTAGGAATAGAAGATGAAACCCCTGCCTGGGGTGGAACTGGATCCAGGAAAAACTTTCTAATGAGAACCGTGGTAATGCTGGCTGGTAAAGGCCTAGTGTACTGGAGTTGGAGGGAACCCTGGAACCTATCCAGCCCAGCCTCCCTTGGTCCCCATGCCCCCACCTCCAACCATCCTTAGAGATGTGGAAACCAGACCTGGGAAGTTGGGTTATTGTCTAAGCAGAGACTGAAACCTGATTATGCAGGCTTCTACTTAAGAGCTTTGCATGGAGAGTGGTAGATGCTTCTTGTTTCCCTTGGTTCATGCCCTTGTTTTTCTTTTTCTTCCTGATGCAAAGCTACTGACTGTATCCCCCTCTGCACATCAAGGTCATGGGACACACATATAGCATTTGCTGGAAGAGATGCTCTGAGCTGCTGCTTCACAAGCCCCAGTGTGCGGGAGTGGCTCGTTCAGTGACTTGATGATATGAATAGCAGTATCAATGATGGTGGTGATCATGATAAAATAGCTACCATTCATTGAGTGCTGTGCTATGCCAAAAGCTGTACCTCTATGATCTCACTTAGTACATAGGCCAAAGGCAGCAGTGGTACTAGTCCTGTTTCCAGAGGAAGATGTTGAGGTGCAGAGAAACGAAGTGACTCTAGAATGGAAGAAAAAGTATCCAATGTATACATCCCTAATATGAGGCAAATTTATATCTTTCAAGTGTAGGCTACAATCCACTTATTGCACAAGAAGATAGGGAAAGGGGAGAGGGAGGGAAGGGGAGGGAGAGGGAGGGTGGGGGGAGTGAGGATAGAGGGCGGGATCACACCTGTGGTACATATTTGAAGGGTTAGGAGAAAACTTCTAAATACGGA
>CAUYRH010151700.1:0-21226 GCA_963574655.1 Perodicticus potto
CACTAAAAACCTTGAATTCACATATTACAATTCATCCATGTAACATAAAACACCTGTACCCCCTAAATCTATCAAAATCGCAAAAAAATGATATAAGGATAAAATTGACCAAAAACTATATTAGTATTCTCAAAATCAAACAGTATTGTCGAAACAAGTATTGTTTGCTTCAGTTTTCAGTGCTGATTATTTTTCCCTTAAATGGCAAATATAGTGATTGTGAAGAAAGAGACATGTCAATTTAACACCAACTACAAGGTTAAAATAGAAGGTCAGCATCTGATTCTTTCAAAATATGGATTATAGGGCAGTGCCTGTGGCTCAAAGGAGTATGGCGTCGGCTCCATATGCTGGAGGTGGTGGGTTCAAACCCAGCCCTGGCCAAAAACTGCGAAAAACCAAAACAAAACAAAATATGGCTTATAAAAACATAATAAAGTTTGTGTACACATAGAAAGAGACTTACGTTACGATACATAATGAAAGACAGTACTCATGACAAAGCAGGAGGCCAGTGTGGCCAAGTCTGGCATGATCCCTGGAAGAGGCAGCATTGTAGGACTTCACAGGGGGCAACTCTGCTTATATCCAGGGCAGTACTGATACAAAAAAGTGGAAAAAATAGATGGAATCTGGAGGGTGAAGCAAGGAAAAGGGGGATTTCTTTTGTGCCAATATATAAGCCTATTTGGAATATTCTGACATAACTTGTTTTTCTTCCCCCTCCACCAACCCAGTCTCTGATCACATAAACCAATTAGTGTTGATGTCTACATTTTGCTCCACCCCCACTCTTTCGACTCTATCAGCAACTGGTGGGGAAGACTCTCTTTGGGAAGTGCTGTTAATCAAATTGGGATGGTAGAGATTTTAAGTTACTTTTCCCAGGCCCCCTTGCAGCTTTTAGGGATGACAAAGACTGTCCTGTGTGTTTACTCAGGTATAATAAAACAAGACGGTTGGGCTTAATAATCTGTTAAATCACTTTCAACTCCCATACTGCATGACTGGTTTTTCTTACTCTACCACTCCACTTTCCAATGTACTAGTGAAACTAGGGTGCTTACTAAGTGCTTAAAACATGCTTAAAACATGCTGGGCTTGCCTGGCTGTTTGCCTTTGCTCCTACTGTACCTTATACCAGAAAAGTCGTCTTTATATCACCAACTCTCAGGTTTACTTATATTTTGAAGCCCATCTTGAAATATTTATCCTTGATGATATTTATTCATAGGGAATCAATATTCTCTCTCTCCTCCTTTTCTTTCTCAACTCTGAGTGCTTTTTGTTCCAATTTTCATGACTCAATTGGTCTGTTTATTATGTAACAACAGTCAAAATGAATGAACATTTTTCAAGTGAGATAATAAGATCATGTGTTCCAGTGTCTTAGCGATTTCATTTTCCTCCTATCTACACATTATGAACCTTTTTAATTGGATGAGACTAACTTTCATTTTACTCTTTACAAAGGTCTTCTTCTTTACATGATTTTGTGCCAAGTCTTGTCTAATCCAGGCCATTAATGGATCTTTCTCTTCTATTAGCCTTTGGCTTAGAGGGAAGAGATCTATTTTTCCAATTTCATTATCTCTAAATCTTCTTATTCACATTGCATACCCATGTGCCAACTGGTAAAGTTAATAATGACCCAATCTTCATTTTCATTAGTAACTTAATTTCATCGAAAGATCCATCAAGCATGATTGCCAGTCACTGTATCTTAGGGTTAAAAAAGGCCTGCAGGTAATTTATGATCTCAGGGGCAAGTTCAAAGCAACCAATAGCTCTATATTACAATGTGGTAAGTTATTTAATGAAGAGGAAGTGAATAATTCTGCCTGGCCATTGAGGGGTCTTACAACAAGAAAGGGCCTCTGAAAGGTATGTAGGTAAGTTTTTCCAGTGAAGAGTGAGGGAAAGAGCCTTCCTTGAAAAAGGGAACAGGAAAAAACTCAGCTGTGGTGATAGGCATTCTGCTCAAGGGAAAAAAAATAGTCTATTGCGTCTACAGTGTCATTTTGTATGTGTAAATGGCTGGAGATAAAGTTGGAAAGATAGACTTAAAAATGATTATAAAGGACCTCAATATTAAATCATCATGTAATTCTACTAAATTGATTTGCTGATTTTTCACAGATGCCAGAAGTACTTGTTATTATGGAAGGTCTTTTAATTATCTGATATCATTTGAGACCTGAGCCTCTCCTTCAGTTTTTCTAGGAAATGAGTAACTCTAGGGCACCAAAATATATCAGGTATGCATATTTGTACAAGAATAGTCCATTTCATTACATTTTAAAAGTTTCAGGTTTTTTTGAAAAAATATAAATGCCATGAAGTTTCAAAAAGGACAAAAGCTCCCATGTACCTTTTACCTATCTTCCCCCAATGGTGATATCTTGTAGAGATATAGTACAATACCAAACCAGAAAATTGACATTGCTATATCACTGCTAACAAGAAAATAGATGTTTTTTAATTTTCACCATCTTAAACTTGTTTTTGTGTATGTGTGTATGTATATTTCTATATAATTTTATCCTGTGTATAGATTGGTATAACATTCACCACAATCAAGACACAGAACTTTTTCATGCCAACAAAAGAATCTCTTCTTCATTTCTACAATTCTGTCATTTCAAGAATAGTATATAAATGGAATTATGTATATGTGACCTTTGAGACATTCTTCACTAAATATAATGCCTGCAGGCTACAGTCATGTTGCATGTATTTTATTTCATTTCTTTTTATTTCTGTGTAATATTCCATTTTATGTACATATCAGTTTTTTCAAACATTAACCCATGGAAGAATGTTTGAGTTGTTTCTAGTTATTTTTCTATTTTGAATAAAGCTACTATGAATATTTATGGACAATTTTTTGTGTGAATATAACATTTTTATTTTTCTGAGATCATGACCAACAGTATGATTGTCGGGTCACATAAGAGCATGTTTACTTTTGTAAGAAACTGTCAAACTGTGTTCTAGAGTACCTGCAATATTTGACATTCCCATCAGCAATGTATGAGAGAGAGTTTCTTCATATCCTTGCCAGAATTTGGCATTATCACTTTTTAAAATATATTCATTCTTGTTTTAAATTTTAGATTAATATGAGGGTATATTTGATTAGGTTGCACTGTTTGCATTTGTAAAGTAAATTCCCAGTTGTAAGTTGTGACCCTCACTCAGGAAGTGTGCCATTAACCCTACATTGAATCTGTTAGGTGGGAACTTACCAAACCCTCTCACCTCTCCAACATTCTTGAATTTAATTGAGTTTTTCTCTCATATGAATATGTTGTTGTTAATCTACGAGTTTTAAATTAGTATTGAGTATGTATGATGCTTGTTTTTCCGTTCTTGTGATACTTTACTTAAGAGAGTAGTGTTTTCTAAATCCATCCAACGTGTAACAAAAGATACAAAATCTCCATCTTTTTATTGCTGTATAGTATTCCATGATATACCTTTTAGTTTTCTAAAAAGCAAGTAGTGACATCTTACTGGGTTTTCTTTTTTTCACTTTATAATTTATCTGTATCAAACCAATTTGGAGCTTATCAGTTCCTTTATATGAATATTCTTTGACATTATATAACAAGTTATTAAAAGAAACCATACAAGTCAAAAACCTTACATTTTCTAATTTCCCAATCAACTTTTCTTAGAGTTTTGAAGACATAAAAATAAAAACCATCTGAAATAACAGCACTCAAACACCATAAACATTTGTAATGAGGTGCAGCAATTTTAAGCTTCATATTTTCCAGGTTTTAGCTAAAATAATCCTTACCAGTTTCTTAGATTTTTGTCAGCCTTTTTGGGGGGCAATTTTGCCTTACTGGTCATAAATAGAAGACATTATTAGATATGCTACTAATTCATACTGAGAACACAGTATAAGTGGGTGTCTAACCCCTGAGGGACACAGCAGAAACACAACACCTCCCAAAGACACGGTGAGTGCTCCAAGTTATCCTGCTTAGGCAGTCTCACAGAATCATTTGTTCTCTGAGTACGAAGTCTGTGACTTGATCTTCCTAGCAGCTTTAAGAACAGAAAGTGGGTTTACTTTGTCTCCAAATTCTTTTTCTCGGTGCTCCAGAAGAATGCCCTGTTTTCCTGATCCCACCACAAAAACTCCACCGAGGATGAAGCCTTCACCTTCTAGGTTTCCAGAGTAGCCTCCATTCCAGGCCCAGAAGAAGTTGTACCACACTCCCAGACGGATAAATCCCATAAACATCATCTTCCGCCTTTGTGGAGCATAGAACTTTTTCTTTTCATCCAGGAAGATTTCTCCTTTGAAATAAGGCTGGAAGTCCTTCACTTCAGTCCCAATCTGCTCCTTCACCACTGTGTAGAGCGGGATGCCCAGCTCCTCCAACTTGGGTTTCAGGGAGGACAAGTCTGCAGCCTCCGCTCGACAGAGGAAACAGCCTGGCCTCCGCACAGCCATGATCACAGCTCCATTCTTTTCCCATAGTTCTTTTGCTGTGAAAGTTCTTGGTTCCTTGCCCAGTGTTTTCAGGTCTATATCCTCCAGATACTCCAGTGCTGCTCTCTGTGGCTTGGAAACACATCAGTACTGGCCAGGAGCAGTGCCAAGGCAGCAGCACCCAGGGCTCCTGCGCTGATGGACCACATTCTCATGGTGAAGACATTTGGATACCAGATGTTCCTTTTCTCCCGTCTGCCCTGGGGCCCGAGGCGGGGACACGGTGGGGCCAAACCCTCACCGGCCGGAGGGTTCCAGGGGCGGACCCCGCGCCTGCGCAGCTTCACGCCTGCCCTTCTTTGCCGGCTGCCGCGCCATTCCCACGTGACCCGCCTCGTCCCCTCATCTTACTGGGGTTTAACTTGCATTTATCTAATGGATAATAACTTTAAGTATTTTCTTTCTTTCTTTTTTTTTTTAGAGACAGAGTCTTACTTTGTCGCCCTTGGTAGTGTGCCCTGGCATCACAGCTCACAGCAACCTCCAGCTCTTGGGCTTGGGCGATTCTCTTGCCTCAGCCTCCCGAGTAGCTGGGACTGCAGGTGCCCACCACAATGCCTGGCTATTTTTTTATTGCAGTTTGGCTGGGGCCAGGTTCAAACCCGCCACCCTCAGTATATGGAGCCAGCACCCTATTCACTGAGCCACAGGTGCCACCTAACTTTGAGTATCTTCGTGTGTTTATTACCATCTCTATCTTCTCTTTGTAGAAATATATTTTCATGTTTTTTTCTCATTTTATAATTGAAAGCTATAATTATTTATAAAAAAACTGTTGAATGTTGAGTTATTTATATAAATATTCTAGATACATGGCTTTTTAAAAATATATGATTTGCAAATATTTTCTTCTAATTATTAGCTTGTCTTTTCTTCTGCACAATAGGTTTCTTTAATACAAATGTTTTTAATTTTGATGAAGTTCAATTTATTAGTTTGTTTTAAATAGAAGATACTTTGGTGTCGTGTCTAATCATTTCACCTAGCAGTAAGTACCAAAGATACTCTTCTATTTTTTCCAAAGATTTTATAGTTTATTTTTTACATTTAAATTCATGATCTGTTTTTAATTAATTTTTGTATACAATGTGAAAAGATGAAGTTTTTTTTTCTCCTACAATGACAATTTGTTGAAAAAAAATCCTTCCTTCATCGAATTGCTTTCATACCCTTGTCAAAAATCCACAAATCAGTAGCCTTTGAATACGCCAATAACAGCCAAGATGAGAAGCTAATTGAGGACACAATCGCCTTCACAGTAGCTTCAAAGAAAATGAAATACCTAGAAATAGACCTAACAAAAGAGGTGAAGGACCTCTATAACTGAAATTGTGAAATCTTAAGAAAAGAAATAGCAGAAGATATTAACAAATGGAAGAACATACCATGCTCATGGCTAGGAAGAATCAACACTGTTAAAATGTCTATACTTCCCAAAGCAATCTACAGATTCAATGCCATCCCTATTAAAATACCAACTTTGTAATTTCAAGAGTTGGAAAAAATAATTCTTCATTTTGTATGGAACCAGGAAAAAATCTGTATAGCTAAGGCAGTGCTTAGTAATAAAAACAAAGTGGGGGGCATCAGTCTACCAGACTTCAGCCTGTACTATAAGGCTCTAGTGATCAAAACAGCATGGTATTGGCATAAAAATAGAGACAAACATCTGGAACTGAATAGAAAAGCAGGAAATGAAACTAATCTCTTACAGCCCACCTAATCTTTGATAAACCAAACAAGAATATACACTGGGGGAAATAATCCTCATTCAACAAAAGGTGCTGGGATAACTGGATGTCCACATGTAAAAGATTGAAAATGGACCCGCACCTATCTCCATTCACAAAAATTGGTTTGAGATGAAAAAAAGAAGTAAATTTAAGGCATGAAACGATAAAAATCCTCAAAGAAAGCATGGGAAAAACACTTGAAGTTATTGACCCTCTCTGAAATGCCTTTCCAACTTAGTTTTGAGAAATACGGCATAGAAAAACTAAGGAAATCAAAGAGAAAGAAAGAAAAAGGGAAAACTGATTCCAAGGAAATTAGAAAAAATAATTTTATAAGAAATGGAATATAAGCCTGGCAACTATGTGGTTCAATCAATTATGCTAAGTTTATAATAATAACACAGAACAAAATGTTCACTTTTCAAAAGAATAAGGAGAATGGAAAAGTCTCAATTGGGATGGTTGTGTCTGTAAGTTGAGGTATGTGTGAAGCCAAAATATGCCTCCCCAATTATGAAGGATTATTGAACTGAAGACAATTAAGGAGGGGTAGATTACAGGAAAGCTTTCTGCCCTCTATCAAAAAGCAAAACAAAGGTATACAAAGCCAAAAAGTAGCCTGTCCCCTTCTCTACCAGAGGGAACAAAGGTTAACCACTGAAGACAGCTTTAGAACCTTATGATCTGGAGAGGGTATGAGAGGAAATGTATATTAACAAGCTTTACTTTTACTAACTAGCCTTTATCTGCCATTATTTGACTTCCCCCTAGTTACCACTCCTAAAGCCTGAAATTCCTTTTCCTTTGTCTTGTCACTTTTCAAAAATTGACTGTCCTTTGTTGAAGATGTTAGATAAACTGGAACTCAAAGCCCCTACTTGGAAAACTACTCAATCCCTGGGGATTGCCCATGTATATATGAAATATACATGCTAATGTTGATAGGCTTCTGTTTGTTTTTCTCTTGTTAATCTGTCTTTTGTTATAGGGGTCCATTTCAACTAAGAACTTATGAGTGCTAAAGAAAACAATTACCACTCTTCCCCTACAGGTGGAGAAGTTGTGTCTAAGACAGATGAATCTTCATCTCCTATGGTTCAAAGTTAAGAGATAATATAGAAAATAATAAAAAATAAATCAAGAAGTACCAGTTGGGATATAGTATGTCTCAAAAGAAAGAGCCTTTGTAGTTTAAAATGGTCGCTTCCTAAAAGCTTAGGAGCTCATCCACTTGTGAGGGATAGGAAAGGATTCATTGTTTTCTTTTTTTATTCTTTGTCTTTTAAATTTTAGATTAATATGAGGGTACAAATGATTAGGTTACACCATTTGCATTTGCTGGGTAAAATTAATTTGTACTTGAGCCCTTCACCCAGGAGGTGTGCTATATACCCTTACATTGTTCCCATTAGGGGAAAGCTCACCATTGTTTTCTTTATAAACCTTACAGAAACATTTTCTTTCAAAACTGTGTGTATAAAATTAGATACCAATGTTTAAGATAATTTTATGTGCACCCAAATAATTTTAAATGGATATCTATGGCCATTTTTGTGAACAGGCTGTGGAAAAGAGATGGCCTTAAAAAAAGGTTTTCCTTTGTAATTAATTAAATAGTCTTGGCATGCGCCAAGGGTATGGCACATTACTTACCCACTGGAGGGTATTGTGCCTGCTATAAAAATCTTTATGAAAACGAGGGCAGAAAATTGGGCCTTTATATTACAAAGACTTCAGGTGATTATGGTTAGGAAAATAAGCCCACTTATGGAGATAGTGGCAGGGAGGGCCATTTTTTATTTATAATCAACTGGTAATTGACAATATTGTCAGTCTGTGGCAGCAACTGTGTTTGATTAACTTCATGGATATAATAGTAGAATTTCTTTGTGTCCCAGATAAATGACTCAGGTAAAACAGATCAATACTGTGGCACACATATCAGTGAATATCTCCATGATTATTGTGTACTTGATTACTCTCAGTAGGTTTTGATTCATATTTTACTTGAATTTCAATACTCATTCACTGCTAACATTGAATCTTGAATATTTTCAATATAGGATAAACACTTTTAATAGACTATATTCCACAGTTTGACTCTGTGTGAATTTATAGAGTCCAAGATTTTATAAGTCTTAGGAAAACACATTTATATATCACATAATATCAATCTTCAGCATAAGATATGCTCTTCTCTTAATCATTCTCTGTGAATTATTTTAAAAATTAATTTTAGTGTAATAAAATATCACCTAATTTTCATTAATAATAATTTATATGTGAGAAAAGTGCTTCACCTCAACAAATTGTAAATGTTTATGAATTGAGTACTTGAAGATTATATGAGTCATTGAGGATGTTACATATTTCGATAACCAATTATTCCTCACTTTGCTATTTCTTTGAGCACCTTAAATATGAATTAAACTTCTTTCCGACCCTCATGGAACATGTAGTCTGAATGGAGAAATTCAATGTATAAGACGTGTATGTACTTTAATATGATAGAAATTATTATGTACCTCAAGAGGGATAAATATCAAGTACTTTGGGAATTTGGAAGACAGTCTTCACTGTTATTGATAAATGTATCATAGAGACCAAGGCTTCCTCTTATTCTTTAGAATGGGCTTTCATAGTTTTAAAGCTATGGCTAAGCCAGAGAAGTTGAGGCTTTGACCCCAAAAATGAAGGTGGGCCAGCGCTTGTGGATAGGTCCACATTTATAGGAGAGGGGAGACCAATAAGTAGGGGAGCATGAGAACAGGTGACAGAAGATAGTAGTCAGGTACCTTAGGCAGGAACATGGTAATAGGAAGCTCTTCTGACAGACAGTGAATGGCATCAAAAGATCTGTCATAACAGATCTGGGGGAAAAGGTAGACTAAGATTTACAGCTGGAAAAGAAGCAGCAGAGATCAGGAAAGAAGCCAGCTGCCAATCATATGGCTAGAGTCCCCAGGCTAGGCCATAGTTACTATGAAAACTGGAGAAAGCAAGATTAAACTTCAGTCTATGTCCCTGCTACCATCGAAAAATCAAACACTCTGGTACAGATTGCCTTGAGTTTTAATCCTGGTGCCATCAAGTGGTTAAATAAATGCAAAACAAATGGTGAATATCAGGGCTTCAATAAATTAAAGTTACTATTATCATTATCATCAACATTTTTATCAAGACAGAGATTTGGGTTCAGAACTAAAGCTAAAGGTCAGAGAAGGACTCACATTATATCATATCTAATGCATAGTTTCTAAGAATTATGCTCACATTTTTTTAATTTCCTCCCAAGGTATTACCTGCATGACCACAGTTTCCTCGGCTATAGAATAGGACTCACAGAATCTATCACATAGGCTAATTGTGACAATTTTAAACTGACATGTATGTAAACATCTCAGTGCAATGTCTGATAAATTGTGATTGATGAATAGAAGTTGTTGCTATTATTGTTATTAGCTCTGCTGGAACAATGAACAGTAAAGTATTCAAAACGAGAATGGGCAATGCTTTCTTTCCCTTGAAATTTAAAGGTTAAGACTTTAAAGTCTTGGTAGAATGATCTCCATTTTTCTTCTCTATACATATTCATATAGCACACATTAGGCCTCAAAGCCTGGGATAAGGTAGTCGTACATATGGATCTCTCTCCATGGGAAAAGGAGGCTCATGAGGGCCAGTGGGTCACTCGTGTATAGACAATGCCTTGAAAACTCCTTCAGTTGGCTCCTAGATTTTTCAGATTTAAATTGAGACTCTACCAATTAGAAATCCATCTTTATTAATATTTTTTTATTTCTGATTAATATGAGGGTAAAATGATTGGGTTATGTTGTTTGCATTTGTTAGGTAAAGTTCAAGTTGTAGTTGAGCCCTTCACCCAGGGGATGTCCTGTATATCCTTACATTGTGCCCATTATATGAGGACTTACCAAATCCCCTCCTTTCTTCCCTTTCCCCTTTCTCACCTCCACACTCCTCCCTCAACTTAAATTTAATTATATTCTTCTTTTGTGTGGGCATGTAGCTATTGGTTTCATATTAGTATTGCATACATTGTATACTTGCTTTTCCATTTTTGTGATACTTTACTAAGAAGAATGTTCTTCAACTCCATCCAGGTTAATAGAAAAGATGTAAAGTCTCCGTCCTTTTTATGGCTGAGTATTCTTCCATAGCATACAGATACTACAGCTTATTAATACATTCATGAGTTGACAGGCATCTGAGTTGCTGCCACATCTTGGCAATTGTGAACTGAGCTGTGATGAACATTCTAGCACAAATGTCACATGACATGAACAAACACATGAATAAATGCTCATTGTTCTCAATAATCAGAGAAATGAAAATCAAAACCACCTTGAGATATTACCTAACCCCAGTGAGAATAGCTCACATCACAAAATCCCAAAGTTGCAGATGCTGGTGTGGATGTGGAGAGAAGGCAACACCTTTTCACTCCTGGTGGGATTGCAACCTAATACAAACCTTTTACTCAGCAAGGCTCAATTTTTGTAAGTAATGAGTGGTGTGGGTTCAGTTTCAGTCTTCTATATGTGGCTAACCACCTCTCTCAGCACCATTTATTAAATAGAGAGTCTTGCCCCCCACAGTATATGCTTTTGTTTGGGTTATCAAAGATCAGATGGCAAGATGTGGCTGGTTTCTCCTCTAGGTTCTCTGTTCTATTCTATAGGTCTATATTTCTATTTTTGTGTCAATACCATGCTGTTATGATTACTGTAGACTTATAATCTGTGGTCTGGTAATGTGAAGCTTCCAGATTTGTTTTTTGTTTCTTAGAATTGCATTGGCTATTTGGGTTTTTTTCTGGTTCCATATGAAATAAAGTACTATTTTTTCAATGTCTTCAAAGTATGACATTGGTGCTTTGATGGGGATTGCATTAAATCTGTAGATTGCTTTGGATAGTATGGACATTTTAACAATGTTGATTTCTCCCAGCCATGAACATGGTATTTTCTTCCATTTGTTAATGTCTTCTACTATTTCTTTTCTCAGGGTAGGTAGTTCTTTCTGTAGAGATCCTTCACATCTTTTGTTATGTATATTTCCAGGTATTTCATTTTCTTTGAAACTACTTTGAAAGGTATTGTGTGTGTCTTTGATTTGATTTCTCAACTTGACTGTTATCACATATATGAAGGCTACCAGTTTGTGTACATTGATTTTGTATCCTGAGACATTAGTGTATTCTCTTCATCACTTCCAGGAGACTTGTGATTCAGTCCCTGGGGTTTCCTAAGTATAAGATCATACCATCTGCAAAGAATGGGAGTTTGACCTCCTCTGTCTCTATTTGAATACACTTGATATCTTCTTGCCTGATTGCATTGGCTAGAACTTCCAGCATTGTGCTAAATACCCGTGGTGATAGTGGACATCATTTTCTGGTTTCAGTTCTAAGTGGGAATGCTTTCTGCTTTACTCCATTCAGTATGATCTTGGCTGTGGGTTTGTTGTGGATGGCCTCTTTCAGTTTAAGAAATGTCCCATCTATGCCTATTTTCTTAAGTGTTCCTGTCAGAAAAGGATCCTGAATTTTGTCGAAGGCTTTTCCTCCATCTATTGAGAAGATCGTGTGGTCCTTGTGTTTGCTTCTACTTATGTAGTGAATTACATTTATGAATTTATGCATATTGAACCAACATTGCATCCCTGGAATAAAGCCTACTTGATCATGTTGTATAATATTTTAATGTGTATCTGTATTCTGTTTTCTATAATTTAATTGAATATTTTCGCATCAATATTCATTAATGAATATTGCTTTTTTGTTGGGTTCTTTCCTGGTTCAGGTATCATGATGATATGTGCTTCCTAAAACCTGTAGTGGACAGTTCCTTCCTTCTCAATATTTTGGAATAGGTTCTGCAATATAGGTATTAGGTCCCTTTTGAAGGCTTAGTAGAAGTCTGATGTGAAACCATCTGGCCCAGCACTTTTATTTTTTGGAAGTTTTTTTATTATTGTTAAAATGTCAGTGCTTGATACTGGTCTGCTCAAAATTTCTAATCCTTGCTGGTTGAGTTTAGGGAGGTGGTGCTACTCCAGGTATTAGTCCATTTCCTCTACATTTTCAAATTTCTGTGCATGGTTTTTTGTAGTAATCAGTGATGATCTTTTGTATCTCTGTGCTGTCTATTTTAATTTCCCTTTTTTCTTTTCTTTTCTTTCTTTCTTTTTTTATTTTATTTTATTTTTTTTTTGAGACAGAGTCTCAAGCTGTTGCCCTGGGTAGAGTGCCTTGGTGTCGTAGCTCCCAGCAACTTCAAACTCTTGGGCTTAAGCTATTCTCTTGCCTCAGCCTCCCAAGTAGCTGGAACTATAGGCACCCACCACAAGGCCTGGCTATTTTTTGTTGCAGTTGTCATTGTTGTTTTAGCTGGCCTGGGCTGGGTTTGAACCTGCCAACTTTGGTGTATATGGCTGGTGCCGTAACCACTGTGCTCCAGGTGCCGAGCCACTTGTTTCTTTTCTTTCTTTCTTTCTTTCTTTTTTTTTTTTTAGAGACAGAGTATCACTTTAATGCCATCAGTAGAGTGCTGTGGCATCACAGCTCACAGCAACCTCCACTTCCTGGGCTTAGGAGATTCTCTTGCCCCAGCCTCCCGAGTAGCTGGGACTACAGGCACCTGCCACAGCACCTGGCTCTTTTTGTTGCAGTTTGGCCAGGGCCGGGTTCAAACCTGCCACCCTCAGCTTATGGGGCTGGTGCCCTGCCCACTGAGTCACAGGGTACCACCCCCACTTTTTTCTTTTCTTTCTTTCTTTCTTTTCTTTTTTTTTTTTTTTTAGGCTGGGGCTGGGTTTGAAACCACCACCTCCAGTATATGGGGCCAGTGCCCTACTCCTTTGAGCCACAGGTGCCGCCCACTTTTTTCATTTTTGATTGAAGTTATTAGAGATCTTACTTTGCTATTACTAGGTAATCTGGCCCAGGTTTAATTGATTTTATTAATATTTTCAAAAAACCTACTTTTTGTTTTGCTGACCTCAATGGTTCTTATGTTCTCAAATGCATTTAATTCAGATCTAATTTTGGTTATATATTTTTTTTTTTTGCATGTTTGGGATTGAATTGCTCTTCCTTTTCCAGTCTCTTGAGATGGTCCATTAGGCTGTTGATTTGTGCTTTTTTCATTTTTCAAATGTGGGAATTTAATGCAATAAATTCTAATATCCCACAGGTTTTGATAGTGTGTGGCTTTATTGTCCTTTTGAGAAACGTAATGATAATAAAGAAAAATTCAGCAATGTGGAGTTGCCAATACTGTCTTTCCAAAGACAAAGTGTAGAAGGACTCCTTAGACCATTATCTCTTGGGCTCCTTGAGTCAGACCACTGCCATGACCTCCTCGCCAGACTAATGGCCATGACACTGCAGTGTTCAGAGAAAATAGAGAAAAATTAAGAATAAATAGGGAAATTTAAAAATCCAGTTATATCAGATAATGAAGGAAGAAGAAAGAGGAATATAGAAAGAAAGAAAAAGTGGGCTATCTTAGCTGTTGTATGAGAAATTTATGTGGGAAAGATGAGAAAAGTAGAAAAGTCTCTACTGAATGAGAGAAAAAAGGAGAGAAGTAAAATAGAGAGAAAGAATAAATGGGGCTGAAATACTGTAACCAAAAATACAGAAGCTCTTGCTCTTGAAGAAAGTAAAAATGGGAGTTAATTTGATGTAAGCATATCACATTGTATATTAAATCAGTACACTGTGCCCCATAAATGCATCAGTGTACACAGTTATGATTTAATAAGGAAGAAAAAAGAATTCAACCAACCAAATTAGCAAAAACAAAAGAAAACAAAACAATGCAAAACAATTTAAAGTCAAATAACCAACAATGACCTCAACATCAAAGAAGCGAAAAGAAAAGAAAAAAAATCCTAAAACAAAATATTACAGAAGAGAGCAACAATAATAGGAATATATGTGTGTGTATAAATATAAATATAAACATAAATATAAATATTATTTATTTATTTATTTATTTTGCTGGGACACCAGATGGTGATGTGGTTTTAAGAGAGAGGACACATGCCAGAAACCACTCCTTAGTTTCTGAGGAGAACAGTTCCTGTTGTCCTGATTTAGTTGCCCTCATTGAGTGCCTTGTTGTTTCCTCAGCATTTAGTCCCTGCCTGGTTGGGCTCTTAAAGCTCTCTAGAATCCTTAGGAGGAAAGTCTTACAGTGCCCCCTGACAGCCTGATAATTCCTGGGGGGTGTGAAAGCCACTTAGCTCACCCCATGAGTAGAAACCCAAGCACAGCAGGTGAGTCAGAGTCGGCTATGCTTTAGACCCCTACAGACAGTCCTAATCACACGACCTTCCCACAATGGCAGCCTGTTGCATGAAAGTCTCCCAAATGATCGGTGATGCAGAGAAAATGAGTCCTGCAATGAAACAGTCTGAATACCAAGGAGGACCACATACACTCTCATGGCAAGGGGTAACCTTGCTTTATTTTCCACCTCCTTTTATACCCACTACTGCACCTATACACCATTGATTAATAATCAATGACTTTATCTTACAAAATTGGTCTCATGACCAGGCTCAACCTAGCTGGCACCTAATCAATTTACAGATTAACTGATACATATTCCATGACCTCACTACAAGATTACTTTTTTCACTTTTAATTAAAACCATGCCTTAAAATATTTTCCTTAAACAAAGATATGAACTTCAAGGGAAGTGGTTGCTTGAATACCACACCTTTCACATGACCATCAGGAGGTAGCAATCCATCTCTAAAAACAAACAGGAGATCACTGAGATATGCAGCTGCTTTGCTTGCAAGCAGCTGCCCCCTGCGGCCTTTGTCTCTCAGGCATTTACAACCTCAGAGGCCATTTAATAGGGTTCTATCCAGGTCTCTCTCTGAAAGTTATGAGAAAGATTTCCTGCTTGCCTTTCCAATATGGCTCAAGTAAAGGCATATATAGGCTTTCTGCCTATAGCGGCCCAGCCATCAGTCAAGCAGATGGTAAATCCAATTCATCCAGACTCCAAAACTGGTTGCTGTACACTGAGACCACCTAGTTGTCTAAGTTTTCCACACAGCTTCCGTCCAAATCCAAAAACTGCAAAATGGCTCCCTCCTGTCCCTAAACTTCTGTGGAGGGAGGCAGCTGGCCCCTCCTACTCCTACTTGCTCACCTTCTGTATCAGTCCTTCACAGCTCCAGACCTCCTGCTGTCTCCTGCAGTCTAGCACCACCACCACCTTGTTTTGCCCCTGCAGTAATGACTCCAGGTAGGTTCCCCACACCAGATAGTGTTGGGTTCTCTCTCTTTCCCCTGCCTTGCTGGGAGAGGCCAGCAGGCAGATCCATCTTTTAGTCACATTTATTGAAAGAATTGGTAAGTATGGTGATGTTCTATTTGTCTTATTTTTGTGGAGGTTAGTTGCTTAGTTTTATCCTTTGTGTCATTATGGAAGCTAGGTTTTATCTTTAAGTTCCTGGGTGTCTTTATCTTGCTTATAGATTTTTATGATGGTCAGTGTGAAGAATGGGTCTGAGTATTTTCTTTATTTTTCTTTTTTTTTTGGCAGTTTTTTTTTGGCCAGGGCCGAGTTTGAAACTGCTACCTCCGGTATATGGGGTCGGCACCCTACTCCTTTGAGCCACAGGCACTGCCCTAGAGTCTGAGTATTTTCTTCTTGTTGTGGTGAATTCCTCAATGTTTCCACGTCAGTGAAAGATTTGATTTCTCTGTGAAATATGAAACATATTCAGCCCAGAATCCTGCGCTGAAAATTATTTTGTTTAAGAAGGTTAAAGGCAGATGACCACCTTCTTCTTGCATGAAAATTTTCAGGTGAAAATTTTTCTGTTACCTTGATATTTTTGCACTTGTAGGTGAGAATTTGCTCATGCCTTGCTGCTTATGGAATTTTCTCCTTCATTTTGACTTTGCCCTAGTTAATCACCATTTGTCTGGAGATGTTTTGTTTGAACTGAATCATGCTGGGGTTCTGAAACTATCTAATATCTGAATTTCTGGTCTCTCACAATGCCTGGGAAATTCCCCACTATGATTTCCAGAAGTAGAGTTTCCATGCTTTTAGGACTCTCTTCTTCTTAAGGAATCCCTTTAATTTGTACATTCATGCATTTAGTGTAGTTCTATATCTCTCTCAAAGAATATTCTGTTTTTACTCAATTCTTTTATGTCTCTTTGAAAGATTGGGTTAGTTCAAAAGTCTTTGTCTTTGATATCTGATATTCTTTCTTCTCCATGTTCTACTCTATTGCTGAGACTCTCTCTACTGTGTTTTGATACTCCATAAATGCCTTCTTTAATTCCTTAAGCTCTCTCTGCCATATCTTCCCTGATTATGTTTGGATCCTTAGTGACTTTCTCTTTAATTTCACTGATTTCTTGAGATAGTTTTTGGACTTTTTTGGATACCTTTTCCCATGTTCTCCTAAATTTCATTCATCTTATTTGGCATCCATATTCTGCATTCTGTTTTTGTCACTTCATTAATTTCTCTGTGGATGGTATTTTCAGGTGTATATTCCCTATAATTTCTTGGGATGGTTGATCTGCTGATTTTTGATGTTGTCAGGGATCTTCTACTGATTCTTCCCCATGTGTACTTTCAGTTTATATACATATTTATTATACTTTCTAACTTAGAATGCTAGGTTGTCCCTAAATTGGTATTGAGAGATAATCTAGTTGTGGTCCCTAGGCAGCACCTAGGTGACTTGTTTGGAATCTAAACTTAGAGGGCTGAAATCAGATCCAGGGGCCACTGAGTGTGGAGTTCACCACTCCCCTTCACCACTCAATGTTCAAATGAGCTGTTGCTTATACCTGTGGTCCTTCTTGCAACAGTCTCCCAAAGCTCCCTCTCAGGGCTGCAGCATGTGAGGGTCTCTGAGAACCATCCGTGCTTTCTCCTAGTTGGTTGAGGTGAGGCCAGGGGCCAGACTTACAGGTGATGCTTCTGTACCAGGGGTGCCTCCCAGGTAGTTAGTTGAACTGTTGCAGCCCAAATGCCAACCCTGCCCTCAAACAAAGTAAAAAAAAATAAACAAAAAACTTTCAGCTGCAACAGAATTAAAACAGCACAGATTTCACTGGTGGTTGCGGGAGGGGCATCTACAGCTTGCCAAACTGTTCCACTGTTCCAGCCCAAGTGGCAGCCCCACCCTCAAACAAATTTAAAAAGCCACAGTTTTTACCAAAGTCTCAGCTGCAACGTATTTGGAACACTGTGGCTTTTGCCTGAGGTGGGGGAAGGGGAATCTGCGGTTTGCTGAACTGTTCCAGCCAAAATTCCAGCCCTGTGGTCAAACAAATTCAAAAAGCCATGGTTTTCACTAATGTCCAGGCCATAACAAATTTGAAATGCCATGGCTTTCACCTGTAGTTGGGTGAGGAGGATCTGTGGCTTGCCAAACTATTCCAGCTGAAGTTCCAGCCCCATGGTAAAACATATCCAAAAGGCCATGGTTTTCACCAAAGTCTGGGCCTCGACAGATTTAAAATGCTACAGCTTTTGCCTGTAGTTGGTGAAGGGGGGCTCACCTTGTTCTCTGCTTCCTGGGATTTCTCAGAGTGGGGTTGCCCAAAGCTAGACCCACTCTTTTCCTAGTCCGCAGGAGGAGAGCTGGGGACTGAACCTCTAGAGTCTAGATAGTGGTTCTCAACCTTCCTAATGCCGTGACCCTTTAATGCAGTTTCTCATAAAGTTGGGGGTCACCACAACATGAGGAACTGTATTAAAGAGTCATGGCATTAGGAAGGTTGAAAACCACTGCTCTAAGAGGTGCCTGCTGGGCACAGATGCCAGGTAGAACCACTCCAGCGGACAGGGAAAGTTCTTCTCCAGCAGGAGGGAGACACAGGAGAGACCCTGCTTCACCAAAGTTAGAGTAGCCGAGCCACCATTTCCCCCTCTCCACAGTGTTTGTGGGGGAGGGGTGCACTCAATTCAGCAGACTGCACAATGCAGGGGTCCCTTAGAGTTCCCACCAGACATGTTGGTAGAGCAGGGCCTGTCTCCTTTTCTTCCTATGGTTAGCTAAGGATCTCTCTGGTTGCCAGTGACAGAGTGAGTGGCCTCTGTAACCCTTGCTTCCTTGGTTGGTAGGGGGGCTGTGTAGGGTCCAAAGCTCCTTTGCCTTATCTTGTGCCCGAGGGTGGGGCAGCCCTTCCAGGTTGTCTGAGCTGAGCTAGCTCTCTGACTAGCCCATGCACTGGGCAGCAAGCCTCCACAGGGCAGTCTGTTGGACAACCCATGAAAGAGGGGGCATGGGCTGGACCCCAAATTACTCACTGTTTTGTCAGGCAGGATGGGGAACTAGAGGAGTATATTAACTAGGTACAGGAAAGCTGGGACTTTTTGTCTTTTGTGGGCCTTTTTGGTAGGGTGAGAGATCTCGCGTTTCACTGCTTATGGAGAGCTCCCTGGGTGGGGAAGGGGTCTGCCTGGGGAGGGGCCCCCCTTACCTTTCTATTCTGCTCCAGGCTCTTCCAGTCTAATTTCTCTTCATAACTGTCCTCTGTTCTCGTCCTTCTTCTTTCTTGTTTCTTGTCTTCGTCCTCACAGTTTGTCTCGGTGAGGTTGCTGAGCACTCTGATTTCTTCTCCTTGTTATCTACCCCCCAATTTAAACTGCTTCAAGTTCACTTCAGTCCAATTTTCCTCCTTCTGGACCTGAGCTTCTGATAAAAGCTGCCTCTAGTCAGCCATGTTCCCCCTCTCCTGTTATTAGTAATTTTGCTTCAAAATGGAGAAATCCATTAGATGCTTTGGTTAGCAGGCAATTACTCGATGTCTTTGCCTTCCTTAAAAGTTTGTCTCTAGAAAACTCTGCTCTGAGGCCTCCTACATGAATGGCAGTCTTACTCATGAAAACTAGCCTTCAAGCTTACAAATAGACTTGGTGCATATTCTTGGGAGTGGAGTAGGGAGGGTGATATGGGAGTTGCCAATATGCAGAAAAATTTTCTTTCATCTATGAAAATGTATGAACAGTGTAGATAAACAGAAAAAGGTTGATCTAAAAGACCTATTTTAAGAATGTATAGATACTTTATGAAAATTGTCACACTTAAAAGCAAATCTATTTTATATTCTTTCAGTTCAATGGAAACACATGATACTGAATTTGGGAGCTAACTCTATTCAATAAATTTCAAACATTTTTTTGACTATCTTGTATCATACCGGAGGACTAAAAAATAACAGTAGTTTTCCTCAAGTAGGAGATAGATAATTGTACTAGAGGTGCTACCACATAAGTAAGAGACAGATGTGATGGAGCAGAGAAAAGAATCACCTCCTCCAAACAGGAATGTGGGGTGGTGAGGGAAGACATGGCAAATGAAGTGACAAGTAGACTTTTATTGAAATAACTATTAGCCAGCTTGGTTCTGGGCTGAGTGAGGAACTGTGAGCACATCAAAGGCATCAAAGGCATTTTGAGCAATCTACAGAGAGGTGGTAACATCACATGAGCAAGAAGTGCTGGCTCCACGTGTTTGGATCATGGCAGGCTGTAATGATAATGGTGACGAGTAGGCTCTAGTGGGTCTTGACTATCAGACTAAGGAGTTTGAAAGTTTTCCAAAAAGTCAAAAGTAGGCATTGAAAGAATTTACATCAGGGAATGGTCTCATTAGAATTGTATTTTATAAATACTATTCTGCCCTTTAATAGCTTATAATTTATCAACACTGAAGTGGTTTCTTAATTTTCTGAAATCTGTAAGTGTCTGCGATTGTAGGTGTATTAAAAATTATAAATGTTTTGGGCTTGATTAAAAAATATGCATCATGTCTTTACCACACTTAGTATATACCATCATGGCCCACATGGGATGCATCATTATTTGCAATGAAAGAGAATATTCTAAATGTATTTATCTCTGATGACGATCATAGTTAATTAGAATTTAAGTCAATGATGAGTTATGAATTCAGACTTTTACCTTTTAAAGCAATTTTTATAAGAAAGAGAAAGAAGCCATGAGAACACTAGTTCTCTTATATGAGATTGGCTCAAGGAGTAGAGCACTGGCCCCATATACTGGGGGTGGTGGGTTCAAGTTCGGCCCCAGTCAAAACTGCAAAAAAAAAAAAAAAAAGAAAGAAAGAAAGAAAGAAAGAAAAAGACCCTGAGACAAGAATTTAAGTACAAGTAGCTTATCTGAGAGGAAAATCTAACACTTAAGGACAACAGCCTAGAAATATTCAATCAAACATTAACCTAGGTGTTTTATGAAGGTATTTTGTAGAAGAAATTAATGTCAATAATCAGATGCTTTTAAGTAAAGGTGATTGTCCTAGGTAATGTGGATGGGCCTGACCTAGTCAGTTGAAGGCGTTAAGAGCTAAAGAGAGGTTTCCCTGAAAAAGTAGAAATTCTACTTGTGGACAGTAGCATCAGCTCTTACCTGAGAGCTCCAGCTTGGCCCTCCTGACGAATTGCCATACGGATTTCAGACTTACCAGGCCCTGCAATCAGGTAAACCAGTTCTTTGTAATCTTATCATTTACCTATTTATTATCCATCTATTTATCTATCTATCTATCTATCCTATCTATCTATCTAGTTTTGTTTCTCTGGTGGAAACCTGACTGATACAATTCGTAAGCCAATTTCCACTGTGGACAACTGGAACTTAATCATTCGAAGTGTTCTGAGAGACAGTGTAGTGCACATGCCTTCAAATTCTTATGCACTAGAGGTGATGATGCTGGGATATTTTTTTTTTAATTTATTAAATCATAGCTGTGTACATTAGTGCAATCATGGGGTACAGTGTGCGGGCTTCATATACAATTTGAAATATTTTCACCCAACTGTTTGACATAACCTTCATGAGATTTTCTCATTTATTATGTGAAAACATTTGTGTTCTGCATTTAGTAGGTTTCACCTGTCCCTTCTAAGATGCACCATAAGTGTGATCTCACCATTTA
>CAUYRH010151709.1:0-13049 GCA_963574655.1 Perodicticus potto
AAGAACAGACGCAACCACTTGCCCAGTCTCTGCCGCTTTTGCCTTCCTCAGGGTGTCCAGAAGCCTCACGCTGTCTCCCTGTGTCCCCAAGGGGAAGTTCCTGGGTAGATCCCGCCTGCCAGAGATGCCTGAAGTCCTCTCCGGGTTTATTAATTTTATTTATCTTTTCAAAGAACTAACTTTTTGCTTCGTTAATCTTCTGAGTGGTTCTTTTGTTCTTAATTTCATTTAGTTCTGATCTGATTTTGGTTATTTCTTTTTTTTGATACTATGTTTATGATTGGGTTCTTCTTTTTCTAGTTCCTTGAGATGGTTCATTAGATTTGTTGATTTGCATTCTTTCTGATTTCTGGATGTGGGCATTTAATGTGATGAATTTTCTTCTTTGGACTGCTTTTGCAGCATCCCACAGGTTTTGATAGTTTGTGGCTTCTTTGTCATTTTGTTCAAGGAATGTAATGATTTCCTTCTTTATCTCCTCCTTAACCCAGCTATTGCTCAGCAATAAGTTGTTTAGTTTCCATGATTTTGTGAGGGGATGAGTGTTTCTGTTGGAATTGATTTCTACTTTTACTCTGTTGTACTCTGTAAAGATACCACTACTGTTTTAATTTGTTTTGAGGCTTGTTTTGTGAACTAGGATGTGATTGGTTTTGGGAAATAATCCATGAGCTGATGAGAATAAAGTATAGTTAGTAGTGCTGGGTGAAATGTTTTGTCAATGTCTCTTAAGCCCGTTTGTTCTAGAGTCAAGTTTAAGTCCAAAATTTCTTTGTTTAATTTTTGCTGGAAGGATTGTCCATTTCTGGTATTGGGATGTTAAAGTCCCTGACTATTAATGGTGTTGTTATTTATTGTAATATTTATATAGATTATAATTTGTTTTATAAATCTGGGAATGCCTGAGTTGGATGCATAAATACTCCTGTTGAATTGTTCCCTTGATCATTATAAAATATCTACTTTTGTCTTTCTTTTGTTGCTTTAAATTCAATGGTATCTGCTATAAGGATTGCAACTCCTGCTTTTCTTTTGGTTTGCACTTGCATGAAATATTGTTTTCCAACCCTTCACCCTGAGTCTTGCTTGATTTGTCCTTGGGAATTAGATGCATTTATTGAATACAGCAGATAACTAGGCTTGAGTTTTTTTTATTCAATCAACAAGTCTTTCTGTCTTCAGTGGGGATTCAAGCCATTGACATTTATTGAGAGCCGGGTTCAGTAGCTCATGCCTGTAATCCCAGCACTATGGGAGGCTGAGGAGGGAGAATTCCTTGAGCTCAGGAGTTCAAGACTCGCCTGAGCGAGAGTGAGACCCTGATTCATGAAAAGAATGGAAAAACCCAGCTGGGCACCACGGTAAGTGCCTGTAATCCCAGCGGCTTCCGGAAGCTAAGGCAGCAGGATGCCCACACCTGAGTCTGAGGTTGCAGTGAGCTATGACGCCACTACACTCTGCTCAGGGGCATAGGGTGGGACTCTGTCTCAACAACAACAACAACAAAAAGCAAAGAAATAAAAAATAAGCAAGGTGGGCGGTGCCTGTGGCTCAAAGGGGTAGGGCGCCAGCCCCATGTGCTGGAGGTGGCAGGTTCAAACACAGCCCTGGCAAAAAAAAAAAAAAAAAAAAAGCAAGGAAATAAAACAAAACAAAAGACATTTATTAAGAGAATTGATAAAAAAGGTAGATTTCTGATCATCCTGTTATGAGGGACTTGGTTGCTTTATTACTTGGGCCATTGTGAAAGCTAAGGTCTGACCTTAAGTTACTAGGTAGTTTTACTTTTCTGGGAGACCGTTTTATTGGTCTGTATATAGTATAGGTCTGAGTACTTTCTGCAAGGCAAAGCTAGTAGTGGTAAATTTCCTCAGTGTTTGCATGTCAGGAAAATGTTTGATTTCTCCATCAAATATGGAACTTGATTTTGCATGGTATAGAATCTTAGGCTAGCAGTTGTTCTGTTTGAGAAGATTGGAGATAGGAGACCACTCTTTTCTGGATTATAATGTTTCCACTGAGAAATCAGCTGTTAATCTGATTGATTTAGCCTTATTGGCCCTTATAGGTCAGATGCTGCTTATGCCTGGCAGCTTGTGGAATTTTCTCTTTAATTTTGACTTTGACCAGACTAATTACAATGTGTCTAGGAGATGCTTTGTTTGAATTGAGTTGACCTAGAATTCGATAGCCATCTAGTAATTATATGTCTGGGTCTCTGGCAATGCTTGGGAAATTTTCAACTACAATGTCTTCAACTAGAGATTCCATGCTTTTGGGACTCTCTTCTCCTTTAGGAATACTTATGATTTATATGTTTGTATGCTTTGCATAATCCCACATCTCTCTTAAGAGATTGCTCTGCTTTTTCTCTCTTTTTTTTCCAACTCTTTAAATAATTGGGTTAGCTTGAAAGTCTTATCTTTGAGTTCTGAGGATCTTCTCCATGGTTTAACCTGTTGCTAAAACTCTGTGCTGTGTTTTGAAGTTCTCTGAATGCATCTTTCAATTCCAGATCCTTGTTGACCTTGTCTTTAATTTAATTCCTTCCTTCTTCCCTTCCTCGCTTCCTCCTTCCCTCCCTCCCTCTTTCCTTTCCTCTCTTCCTCCTTTCTTTCTCTCTCTGTCTTTACAGAATGTAACTCTGTCACCCTGGGTAGAGGGCTGTGGCTCGCAGCAACCTCAGTCTCTTGGGCTAAAGCTATCCTACTGCCTCAGCCTCCTGAGTAGCTGAGAGTCTGAGATTACAGGCATGTGTCACTATACCTGGCTAGTTTTCCTATGAGATTGGGTCTCACTCTTATTCAGGCTGGTCTCAAACTCCTGAGCTCAAGCAATCTGCCTGCCTCGGCCTCCCAGAGTGCTAGGATTATAGGCGTGAGCCATCATGCCTGATTTATTTTGCTAATTTCTTGAGACAGGTTTGGGACTTCTTTTTGCTAGTTTTCCATTTTTTCTTCAATTCCATTCATCTTATTTGCCATTCATATTCTGAATTCTGTAACTGTCATTTAAACAATTTCTTAATGGTTGGAATTTTCTGTGGAAGCACTATTGTGATCCCTTGGTGGGAGGGAGGGTTGCTCTGTTCTGGTTTTCCATGTTGCCAGAGTTTTTTGCTGGTTCCTTCTCATGTTTGTTTGTTTGTTTGTTTCCTTTTCTTTCTATCTTCCCCTTTCCCGTCCTCCTCTTTACCTCTTCTGGCTGTAAGTCTAGGCTGTTGGGTTGAGTTGATCCAGTTTTCTCTGTCAGCTTCCTTTCCTGTTTCTCCTCTCTGCTTGTGCCCTGTGCATTTGCTCTGTACCCTCACTGCACTCTGAGTAAGGTGGTCAGAATGTGCCCTCATTTCTCCCCATTTTATCAGGAGAGGCTGGAAAAGGGTTGCCACTGTACTGCCATCTTGGCTCCCTCCTTAACCATCTTTCTTGAGAGATATTTTAGTAGCTATAGAATTCTAGATGAGTTATTTTCTTTCTGCATATTACAATTTCTCGTCTTTTGGTGTTCATTGTTGCTCTGGGGAGTTAGATTTCAGTCTAACTGCTGCTCTTTTGACAGTATTTTATCTTTTTCCCCTTATGATTTTTCTTATTCTCTGGGTTTCTACAACTTAATTATATGTCTAAGTGTAGATTTTATTTCTCTTGCTTAGGAATTCTTGGTCCTCTTGATTCTGTGGATTACTATCTTCCATTGGTTCTGCACAATTCTCTGCTGGTATCTTTTCTCTTTTCTAATGTTTTCTTTACCACATTTCTGTTTCTTTATTTCTTTCCTTCCTTTTTCATTTCCTTTCCTGTCCTTTCCTGTCCTGTCCTGTCCTATCTCACTTTCTCACCCTGGGTTCAGTGTCCTGGCATCTCAGCTCACAGCAACCTCAAACTCTTGGACCTGAGCAATTCTCTTGCCTCAGCCACCTGAGTAGCCTGGAATCACTTAAGCCCAGGAATTGGAGATTGCTGTGAGCTGTGATGACATGGCAGTCTACTCAGGGTGACAGCTTGAGGCTCTGTTTAAAAAAAAAAAAAAAATTGAAGAAGTTTCCTTCTCTTTTTAAAAACTTAAGAATTTTTTTATTATGGATGAATTTTGAATATTGTCATGTTGCCAGAAGACCAGGCCCAACGGAGAGAAAGAGTATCCAAATACCACATTTATAAGAGGAAGGGCTTTATTCACCAGCTGGGAGCTTATGGCGTAGAAGAATTCCAAATGGCTGTGCTCCCCGACTGGCTTGGTCTTTCCCTTTTTATCAACAGTCAAATAGTTCCAACCCATAGGTACCCTTCTCATTGGCCAGTTTAAATCAAGTGGGAGATGCTATTCCAGCCCATACAGAACTATATGATTTCACAGAAGTGGAAATTTCCAAGTTCTAGGAAGTTAAGTTTACAAATTCCCAAGAGCTGAGTCACCATGGAGAAGATCCTGCAGGTGTATCCTTGTGGTTTCCTTGAGACGAAGACCTGTTCTCCTAGACCTCACCCTTCTCCAGTATCCTCTCTCATTCAAATACTTTTTCTGTGTCTATTGAAATGATCATATGGCTTTTCTTTGATTGATTTTTTTCATTTATTTATTTATTTCATTGATTGATTTTAGACTGTTAACCAACTTTGCAGTACTGGGGTAGACTTAGTTAATCATGATTCTTTTTTTTTTTTTTTTTTTTTTAGAGACAGAGTCTCACTTTATCGCCCTCCGTAGAGTGCCGTGGCATCACACAGCTCACAGCAACCTCCATCTCCTGGGCTTAGGTGATTCTCTTGCCTCAGCCTCCCGAGTAGCTGGGACTACAGGCGCCCGCCACCACGCCTGGCTATTTTTCTGTTTTGCAGTTCAGCCGAGGCTGGGCTTGAACCCTCCACCTTCAATGAGACACAGGTGCTACCCAATCATGATTCTTTTTATACATTGCTGGATTTGATTTACAGATATTTTGTTAACCATTTTGTGTTCATGTACATGAAGGATATCAGTCTATAATTTTCTTTTCTTGTAATATCTTTGGCAGGTTTTAGATTAATTTTATGTTGGCCATGTAAGCTTTAAAATGTTCCTTCTTTGTTAATTTTCTGGAGGAATTTTACAACATTAATATGTCTTTCTTAAATGTTTGATAAAGTATATTAGAGTTAACGCTGTGTGTAGATTTTGAGAACTAATTCAGTTTCTTTGATAGATATATGGTTATTCATATTTTCTTTTTGATGTTGTGCCAGTGTTAGTAAGTTGTGTTTTTTAGGGAATTTGTCCATTTCATCAAATTTTTTCAGTTTATTGCTATAAAGTTATTCTCAATATTTTCTTATTATAGTTTTGATCTACTTAGGATCTTTAGTAAGGTCATCTTTTTGCTTCTTTTTTTTTTTTTTTTTTTGGAGACAGAGCCTTAAGCTGTCACCCTGGATAAAGCGCTGTGGCATCACAGCTCACAGCAACCTCCAATTCCTGGGCTGAAGCGAGTCTCATGCCTCTGCCTCCCAAGTAGCCTTAAGCTGTCACCCTGGATAGAGTGCCATGGCATCACAGCTCACAGCAACCTCCAATTCCTGGGCTGAAGCGAGTCTCATGCCTCTGCCTCCCAAGTAGCTGGGACTACAGGTGCCTGCCACAATGCCCAGCCATTTTTTTTGGTTGCAGCCATCATTGTTGTTTGGTGGGCCCGGGCTGGATTCGAACCCGCCAGCTCAGGTGTATGTGGCTGGCGCTTTAGCCTGTTAAGCCACAGGTGCCAAGCCATCTTTTTGGTTCTTGATACTGACATTTTTAATTCTATTTTTCTGCTCCTCCTTCTCTTAACCCCTCATTAGTCTTGGTAGAGGTTAACCAGTTTCTTCTGTCTTTTTAGGGAACCAAATTTTAGCTTTGCTGATTTCTCTGTGTTACTTTTCTATATCATTGATTTCTGCTTTTATCTTTATTATTTCATTCCATGTACTTAGGTTTAATTTGCTTCCATTTTTCTATCTTATTTCTATGGAAACATATTGTTATTATTGGCCTTTTCTTCTTTTCAATAAAGCATGTAGGCTATGACTTTCCCCCTAATTCTGTATCTTAGACATTTTGATAAGTTTTGTCTTCATTATTTATTAGTTCAAAATATTTTTTAGCTTTCTTTGTGGTATGTTCTTTTACTCAATGTTTAGAGATTATTAAAATTTATTTCTCAAATATTTGAGTCTTTCATAAATATTTTAAGGTGATTTTTAATTTAATCCTTTTGTGATCATATCATATGCTTTTATGATTTTAATCTCAGAAAATTTTTTAAGATTTGTTTCATTTTCTAACATATGCTCCATCTTTATGAATATTTCATGTACACTTGAAATAATTATGTGTTTCTATAATTATTGTTTGTAGTAATCTGTAAATGAAATTTAGTGAATGTAGTTGGTAGCGTCATATAGATTAGAAAGAAATAAAATATATGAATTTTAATGGAACAATGATATTTTTCACCTGAAGGTCAGGCTAAGGCCATGTCCTACCATGGCACATAATCTAGAAAAGAGTTTGATCATTTCTGTTGAGGCAAAATCTTCATTCTGTGGAGGTAGTGGTGAAATCTTCAGAAGTATATTGATGGAAACACAGAAATTGGTATTGAGAGAATTTAAAAATGTTGTAGTTTATGTCTTTAGCATTCCACAGTCTTTGATATGACAACATATAGGCTCTAATTCATCCAATCCAGGAGAAATTTTAAAAGGATAATCCGGAAGAGTTTGTGTTTCCAGAGTAACACTCTCCTCACCCTGACCCTTACATCCACACCACATGTGTAAGGAAAGAATTTTTCTCTGTATGTCATATGAATAGACAGACCACCAATTTTTTATTTTTTATTTTTTAGAAATTGATTAGAATAGGAGGCAATAGCCAGTATGATAACAGTAAAGATTTTTTATTAATCTTAGAGTTGGGATAAATGCAAGATAGCACCCTATGGGCTACCCTTTTAAGTAGGATGCCAAATAGCAGGATAAATTTCAAATGGATCAAATATTTAATGTAAAAGGCCATAAAAGTACTATAAGGAAACATGAGAGAATTCATTCAGAACCTTGGAATGGGGAAAGCCTTTCTAACTATAACTTAAAATCCAGAAGGCATAAGAATTGTAGATTTTACTATAAAAAATGCATTCCAATAAAGAGAAGCAAAAAATCCTGAAGCAAAAACAGAAGCAAGCCACCAGAAACAGCATTAAGAGGGAAAAATATTTGTAACTTATAATTGTGTCCATAAAGTTTATGTGAAATTTAAAATAGTTTATATATTTTTAAATTGCATACGAACTTTATGGACACCCTATATTCATAGCAGACAGTGGGCTTGTCTCTAATATTTATAGCTCTGGAAGTCAAAAAGTAAAACACCCATTCACACAGTAGAAAAATGGCAAAAAAATGAGGATAATTCATAGAAATGGAAATAAAAATGGTTTTTAAGTTTTATGAAGAATGCTAAGCCTCATTTATAATAAAAATGCCTATTAAAACTACAATGAAATATTCTTCATCAAATTGACAAAAATCTAAATGATAACACTTTTTTGTCAAGAAGTGAGAAAACGGGTACTTTCATACTGTGTTGCATGGAGTATGGTACAATCTCTGTGGAGGGCAGTTTGATCATATTGCCAATATATAAATATATTTTTAGATTAAGAGGTTCCTCTTTTGGGAATTTTTCATATTTGCATACATGTAAAATGATATAGTCAAACAATTTTTGCATTGTATCATTGTTTATAATAGAAAAATATCAAAAATTTAAATATCTTTTGATAGATTTTATGATATATCTCTGCAAAGGCATACTATATAGCTGTTATGAAGAATGATAAAATGCATTATGTATGGAAATGAAAAGATAAGATGCAAACAGGAAGTATAATATGCTATGATCTGTGCAATAAAAGATGGGGAAAAATATATATTTATGTTTGTTTACAGAAACTTTAGAAGGGTGTGCGTAAAACTAATAAGCAAATTCTTGTGGTTATGGTGTAGGGTGAAAGCTGGATAGCTGGGTCATAGGAGTGGGATAGAATTTTTTCACTGTATAACTTTTTATATTTTTTGATTTTTGAGTTATGTGAATACCTGTAGAAACAGTTAAACAAGAAGAAAAAGAAAAATTGATTTAGGGTGACTATTAGGTGAGAGGTGCCATAAAAAAGGCATTTTTCTCTTTTTGTCTCTTTCTTTCTCTTTGTATTTTTTTAGTTTAGGAAGTGGCAGAATACTGGGACAAAGCAAAAATTGAACAGTTCATAAAAATGGGTCAAATTACCCAAAAGTTTGTCTAGGCTGAGTAATGAAAAATGAGATTTGCTGAATTGGGAATTCCTTTCCCTAGGGAATAGATAAATTGAATTTGTGTTGGTAGGCGAAAGACAAGGAATATTAACATGAATTATTTATTAGGCATATGTGTCTGCTGCTATTAAGTATGCTGTTAGGGATATTTCATTTTCTCAGGGGTATTTCATTTTCTAGAATATAAATTAGATGACACTCTTACATTTCTATTATATGTATTATTTGTGATAAAAATCTCTCTTTCCCAAATAAGAGTTTTTCTTTCATGGATATATGAAAGGCATTTGAATTATTTAAAATATGGACTTTTTTTTCTCCATTAAAATACATGGTTAAAAATGTTCAAATTATATACAAGAGCATACAATGGGAGAATGAGTCCCTCTTCTCTCATATATCCCTAGGTCCTTCTCTTTTTTTTTTTTTTAAGAGACAGAGTCTCACTTTGTTGCCCTTGGTAGAGTGCTATGGTGTCACAGCTCACAGCAACCTCCAGCTCTTGGGCTTAGGCGATTCTCTTGCCTCAGCCCCCCGAGTAGCTGGGACTACAGGCACCTATCACAATGCCTGGCTATTTTTTTGTTGCAGTTTAGCTGGGGCCAGGTTCAAACCCGCCACCCTCAGTATATGGGGCCAGCGCCCTACTCACTGAGCCACAGGCGCCGCCCCCCTAGGCCCTTCTGTAGAACTATGTGGGCATTAGTTAAGTCCTCTTTCTTACTTGTTTTTCAATTTAGAACTCCCTAGAGAGTTTGTCTAGTCATTTTCAAATTTTCTAGGGTGTAATATTTATAAAACTTTAGGATCTGTCCCCTTTACCTCAATTTCCAAATATTTGTTTTTTTCTAGATAAATTATTATTGATTTTTTATTTGATTTTATTATGAGTACATACTTTGTATGATTACAACATTTTTACATTAACCAAGACTCGTTTTTATGGCCCAGCATTTAATCTAACTTGGTGAATATTCCATGTGCATTTGAAAAGAATTTGTAATTTTCTATTATTGATTGTAATGTTCTATAAATGTTGGTTAGATCAATTAAGCCAATAGTGTTATGCAATTTATCTCCATTCTTACTGATTTGTTTTAGGTCTGTGTTTCCTTTCAATTACTGAGAGACAGGTGTTAAAATCCTCAACTAAGATTTTGGATTTGTCTTTTTGTCCTTTTACCATTGACAATTTTTACTTCATATATTCTAAATTTTCATTATTAGGCACATATAGATTTAGGATGTATTCAGGATGAATTTATTCTTACATTGTTATGGCATGATCTCTGGTAATGGTCCTTGATTTGAAGTCTGTTTTATCTAGGATATTAATATAGACATATCATCTTTTTCTGGTGATTTCCCTTCAAACTATCTATGTCTTTTTTGTTTAAAGAGAGTCTCTTGCAAGTCACATAAAGGTGTATCTACCTTTTCTTTTAATCTCATTTGACAGTATCTTTCATTGGGGTATTTGGTCCATTTTGATTTAGTATAATTATTGATATGGCTGTCTTCTGGCTTCTCTTGTTTCTGGTAAGATGTCGGCTAACATACTCATGGTTTCTTTGTATGGAATGTGTCTTTTTTCTCAGTTTTTAAGATTTTCTCTTTATATTTTATTTTCAATAATTGGAGTATGAAGTGCCTATCATGTATACTTTTGTTTTTATTTTTTTCTGATTGGATTAAATGAGCTGTTTTTTAAATTTTTAATTGTTCTGTGTTATTATTTCTTTGAATAAACTTACTACCCAACTTCTTTATCTCTCATTAGATTGTTTTCTGGCAGCTATTTTCTAGATCTTGTGGGCATGATTCATTCTTATTCTTTTTTTTTTTTTCAACCAAAAAATGGCCGGGCGTTGTGGCGGGTGCCTGTAGTCCCAGCTACTTGGGAGGCAGAGGCAGGAGACTCGCTTGAGCCCAGGAATTGGAGGTTGCTGTGAGCTGTGATGCTACAGCGCTCTATCCAGGGTGATAGTTTGAGGCTCTGTCTCAAAAAAAAAAAAAAAAAGTCTCTGGTTACTGAAGCTCTATTAGCGCTTGCAATGCCACAAGCCCAGTAATGCTGTGATTCTTTGCAGATTCCTTTTGGTACTGCCTGGTGAGCTTGGGTAAGATACAAAAGAATTCCCTGGATTTTTAGGCAAAGTCTTTCACTCTCTTTCCTTCCTCTCTGTGCTAGGTGGGTGGATTTGGGGGACACCTGATTGCACCTGAAAGGATCCCAGTCTTAACCAAAGCCATAGGTCACTCTTGCCTATTTACTTCTGATGATTATTCAAAGCCCAAGAGCTCAGCAGGTATTGAATTTTTTTTTTTTTAATTTTATTTTTTTATTAAATCACAGCTGTGTACATTAGTGCAATCAAGGGGTACAATGTGCTGGTTTCATATGCAATCTGAAATGTTTTCATGAAACTGTTTTACATAGCCTTCATGGCATTTTCTTTTCTTTTTTCTTTTTTTCCAGTGGTAAGACAGAATTTGTTTAAAGAAAAGAATACAGAAAACCCTAAAGCTCCTGGTAGAGAGAGAGAACTCAAGTGGGGAGAGAAGAGCTCTCTCTGTTTCTCTCCCGGTCTTTCCCCGTCTCCCCCTTTATGCTTTTATTCTCGGGGTATATATAGGTGTATGGGTTCCTTGGCCAGGAAACGAATGAACACAGTCCCTTCCGCAGGGGGCAAGATGAATGAATGTATCAATGAATGGACACAGTTGAGAATGAATTGAGGCCTAAAAATATGGAACGATTCACCAATTTGCGTGTCATCCTTGCGCAGGGGCCATGCTAATCTTCTCTGTATCATTCCAATTTTAGTATATGTGCTGCTGAAGCGAACACCCATTGTCATATGTTATAGAACTTGAACAAATAGTACTTCATTTTATATGGAATCAGAAAAAAACTCTAACAGCAAATACATTACTCAGAAATAAGAACAAATCAGGAGGTGTCGCATTACAAGGCTTCAGCCTATAAAATAAATCTATAGTGATCAAAACGGCATGGTACTGGCACAAAAACAGAGTGGTAGATATATGAAACAGAATAGAGAACCAAGTGTTGAACCCACCTGGTTATCATCATTTGATCTTCTACAAGCCTATCAAAAATATTCAGTAGGGGAAAGACTCCCTATTTCACGAATGGTGCTGGATGAACTGACTGGCGATCTGTAGAAGACTGAAACTGGACCCCCACCTTTCACCATTAACAAAAATTGATTCTTACTAGATAAAAGATTTAAACTTAAGACATAAAACTATAAAACTACTAGAACAGTGTGCAGGGAAAACACATGAAGAAATTGGCCTAGGAAAATATTTTATGATGATGATCCCCTGGGAAATTGAAGCAACATCAAAAATGCATTACTGGGATCGGATCAAGCTACAAAGCTTTTGCACCACCAAGAGTACAGCAAGTAAATCAAACAGACAACCTTCAGAATGGGGGATTTTTGCAGGTTATGCTTCTGACAAAGTTCTAATAACTGGAATCTACAGAGAACTCAAACTAATCAATAGGAAAAGAACAAATAACCCCATTTCTTTGTGGGCAAGAGACTTGAACAGAAACTTCTCTGATGAAGGCATCTGCACGGCCTATAAACACACGAAAAAATGCTCATCATCCTTAATCATCATGGAAAATGCAAATCAAAACCACTTTGAGATACCATCTAACTTCAGTAAGATTGGTCCACATCACAAAATCCCAAAATGACAGATGTTGGCATGGATGCAGAGAGAAGGGAATGCTTCTACACTCCTGGTTGGAATGCAAGCTAATATGACCTTTTTTAATTTTTTACAAGTGAACAGTTTATTACATTAATCAGGTGGATAAAAATATCTCCGATTGTATGGGAAGCCCGCACACTGTACTCCAAGCCTGAATCATTGTACACAGTTATGACTCAATAAAAAATAATTAAAAATTAAAAAAATAAATTAAAATAAAATAAAATAAAAAATGACATTTAAAAAAAAAAGGATTAAACAAAGGTATGATGTGATACAGTACAAGAAAGACACTCAAGATAGGTATAATTGTACTACTCACACAAAAAATTAAATTTCACCTCAAAAATAATCACAAGACAAAAGAGAAAGCAATTTCACTGTTATAAAATAAGATATTTCATGCAAAGTATTAACTCTGCCCCCACCCCCCAAAGCCCAGCCTCCCAACAAACAAAAAAGTATCTGGAAATACTGCTATGTTAATATATTAACCACAGTATGATCATTCATAGGAAAACAGTAATTAAGTAATGAATTAAATTAAATAACAAAGTTCAAACTGTCATAAACTCGTAGACCACAATGATTTTACAAAACAAGCAATTCCAGAAATCTTATAAACAATAAAAAAAGAAATATTTCAATATCATTCTACTTGATCTGGATACACCTTATATTGAAATTGGAGAAAATCTATTGTTATAAACAGAAATTACAAACATGTTTCACTTATAGATGAGGATGCAATATCCTAAACAACATATTGACAATTTGAATTAAAAAATGATTATTTAATTAATGTACTTTGGTCAAAATTGAATCCAATTCATATAAAGGTTAGTCACTATTTTCTTTTCTTTTCTTTTTTTTTTTTTTTTTGGTTTTCTTTCCCTTGCCCCCTACCTCCTTTTCTGTCTACTCTC
Source organism: Perodicticus potto (assembly GCA_963574655.1). NCBI lineage: Eukaryota > Metazoa > Chordata > Mammalia > Primates > Lorisidae > Perodicticus > Perodicticus potto. The sequence goes on from CAUYRH010151709.1 coordinate 13,013, forward strand.
TCCTTCCCCCATGCCCCACTGTGTCATTGATTGTCAT
>CAUYRH010151710.1:0-17338 GCA_963574655.1 Perodicticus potto
TTTTTTTTGAGACAGAGCCTCAAGCTGTCACCCTGGATAGAGTGCCGTGGCATCACAGCTCACAGCAACCTCCAATTCCTGGGCTCAAGCGAGTCTCTTGCCTCTGCCTCCCAAGTAGCTGGGACTACAGGTGCCTGCCACAATGCCCAGCCATTTTTTGGTTGGAGCCATCATTGTTGTTTGGTGGCCCGGGCTGGATTCGAACCGGCCAGCTCAGGTGTACGTGGCTGGAGCCTTAGCCTGTTGAGCCACAGGCACCGAGCCTCTACCACTTTCTAGTCAAATGACTTTAGGGAAATATCCTCTCCGAGCCTCAGTTTGCTCATTTATAAAATAGGGATTATAAAACCTATCTTCATAGAATGATTATATGACTCAACCATGTGAAATTATCTAAACTGACCTAATTAATACTAGGTGCTCTATAAATGGGTCAGGAGTGCTGCAGAGAGAGATGAGAGGTCTCAGAGTTCCCCGGGAACAGCCTCCATGTTGGCCTTTCTTTTTCCTGATAATCTGAGTCAGTCTGGGCCTTTTGTGTTCAAGATTGTCCACTGGGCACCACTCCCCAGTCCTGTGATCCCACTCAAGAGAAGAAATCAATTCTTCCTCTGCAAGTGATTTCTGTGTGAGTCAGGACAGTAGTATGTCATCAGGGCTGGCCCAGCAGAGTGGGGCCAAGGTCTTCTTGGAATCGGAGGCATAGGCAGAGTCAGACAAGCTGACCTATTCATGCACATGGTTGTATACACGTGTGCACGTGCACATGCACACTTCACTGGAGGCACAGAGGCATGCAAAAAAAAAAAAAGAGGAAGAAGAAAGAAAACTACACTGGGCTCACAGTAAGTCCAACAAGAAGAAGGAAAGGCAACAAGAGGAATGGAGAAAGGAAGGGAAGGGATAAGAGCACACGAAACCAAATCAGAGGGCAGATCTCAGGTCAAATACTGACAGGCCTGTGGCACGCATATCTGCTGAGTCCTGTTAGGAGCCTAACAAACACATCTGGAAATCCCATCCCTTCCAGAAGCCTTTCCAGACTTTACTCAAGGGAGGGCACATTTTCTCTCATATGTTCTGCCTCACCACCTCACAGCCTTCAAATTCTTTGGGTATCTACCCTCACCTAGTGGAACAACTCCGCCAGCCCCACTCGCCTAAGTGCCAGACACCTCTGGCTCTCTCAGGGATTCCGTCAAGAGGGTAACAGTCCTCAGAGCTGGAAGGCCTCTTGGAGGTCACCTGGGCCAGTCCCAATCTTCACACCCATTGTACAGATGGGAATCTGAGCCCAAACTGGGGAGGCCCACTGCCAAGTCATTAGTCACCAGCAGAGGTGACTAAGAGCCAGCTAACAAGTGCCCTGGGCTTAGATTCCTCACTTGTTAAATGGAATCCTAAGGCCACCTTGCCTGCCTAGGATACAGAAAGTGCTGGGAGCAGGCAGCCCTGACACAGAAGCTTTGCTGGACACCTGACCAAGTGTAAATGACTTAACCTATTTGAGACTCCATTCCACATCTTCAAAACAGGGGGAATAATCCCTACCCAACAGGGCTGCTGTAAGAATAAAATAAGACAACATATAGAGAGGACTTAGGAAACTGTCTAGCACCAAAATAGTAGTAACAATTATTACTCTTGTTGTTATTGCTGCCATAGGCATAGGGACAAGGCCGCCTGGGCACCTCTGCATTGGGCCTCCCCTTTTCCCCCACCCCATTATCTCTGGCCAACACCTCCTCTGTCATTCCATATATTAAGTCTCATGGAGCATTACTACTTCTGGGTCCCCCTTTCCACCTAGAATCCCCACTACCACCCCAGCTCCAAAGCAGCTAATCTACAACTCAACTCCCTCTCTGGGTCTGGCTCATTCTAGTGGTCATTTCTTTCTTTCTCTTTACAGAACCCAGGCCTCGGCTCCAGCACCATGGGCTCCAGTCCCATTTGGACTCATGGTGCTGGAACCAGTATGAGAGTCACCCGGTCAGGTCTGCCCTCTTCCCAGACCCCCAAATTAGTCCCCTCTGCATCTCGGTGGGGACCCTTAGCGCATTTTGCCAAGTTGCCTCCAGAGTGGCAGAAAGAGCCAATTCTGGAGGCACACAAAAGCCCAGCTCAGCTCCACTGTTTGCCAGCTATGTGTCTTTGGATCTGGATCTCAGTTTACCCATCTGTACAATGGCAGTAATGATTCTCTACCTCATAGGACCGCTAGGATGAGTAAATGAGATGATGTCTGTGAACATCCCCCACAGCCTCACCTCCAAAACCCCAAACCCAGTGCTCCCATCTGGCACACTGCAGGGGTGGCAGAACTAAGGGTGGCAGGCAAGCGCTGCATTACAGTACATGCGGCCCTCCCTCAGATGTGGGGTCCCCAAGCCAACAGAACAAGGGAAGTTTCTCAAAGATCACATGGACCAGTCCTCACTCCTTTCCTCCTCCCCCAGACCCTGGCTGTGCCCTTCTCCTTTTGTTAGTGGGCCTCCCTGCCATTCCTGCCCTGGGGGTGTGGGAAAAAGACAGCAATGAGAAGTCACCACCCACTCAGAGGATAAACTTATGGACAATGACATCATCCTCCCTGTCATTTTTCATCCTCTCCTGACCCCATGACTCAAACCCACAACTCGGCAGCTCCATGTGGTCATAAATCTGGATGCTTGGACTTGGTCATTTTTCTGCACACAAACCAAACTCTGTATGTCCAACTAAGAACCTTCCACAAAAGGCCAGACATCTGTTCTATAATACTTTCTAGGAGTTCTTTTGGGCACTGTAGAATCCCAACTCACAGCACCTAATCACATTGTATTTCTGATCCCAAACAGCATTGCCTAGTTCCCTGTCAAACCCACATCTACTACAGAGAATGAAGATTAACAACTCCAGAAAAGGCGAAAGTTTAAGGACGGGATAATTCATACAGAAAGGCTCAGAAGTCACTTTTTTGTCCAACATCTAAGCAAGGCTGCAGTAGTGGTAGTTCCTCTCTGAGCTTCGCAATGCTGCCCAGGGATGACAAGAAGAAGAAAGATACCAGAAAGTCCACCAAGAAAGACAAAGACCCAGTGAACAAATCTCCTTTTTGGCCTTGGCCCCCAGATTTGTGGTCCAAAGACAAAGTTCATGACAAGTTCAACAACCTTGTCTTTTTTTTTTTTTTGAGACATTGTCAATTTGTCACCCTCAGTAGAGTCCCGTGGCCTCATAGCTTAGAGTAACTTCAAACTCTTGGGTTCAAGTGATCCTCCTGCCTCCGCCTCCCAAATAGCTGGGACTACAGGCGCCTGCCACAATGCCCACCTATTCTTTTTTTAAGAGATGGCTCTTTAAAAGGACTGGTCCATGTAATCTGCTCAGGCTGATCTTGAAATGGTGAGCTCAAGTAAACCACCTGCCTCGGCTTCCCAGTGTGCTAGGATTACAGGTGTGAGCCACCACACCTGGCCTAACAACCTAGCCTTGTTTGACAAAGCTACATATGACAGACTCTGTAAGGAAATTCCCAACCATAAGCTTATAACCCCAGCTGTGGTCTCTGAGAGACTGAAGATTCAAGGTGCCCTGACCAGGGCAGCCTTTCAGGAGCTCCTTAGTAAAGGACTTATCAAGCTAAGTGTCAAAGCACACAGCTCAAGTAATTTACACCAGAAATACCAAGGGTGGAGAAGCTCCAGCTGCTGGAGAAGGAGAAGATGCATCAACAGGTCCGACCAACTGTATATTTGGAAAAATAAAACTTCACTGAATCAAAAAAAATAATAAAAAAAAAAGAAAAGAAAGGTTCAGAAGTCACTGTCACCAGAATAAGGATACATACTCCCCAGAGGACTACTTTGAAGGGAGAACACTTCTATAACTGTCCTTTCCAAAAAAAGTAAAGCACCACCCCACCTATCAGGTATCTGTGCATCTGAGACATTCAGCCAACCTGTTTCCACTGGATGCCCAGACAGAGCTAAAGAGGAATGGGGACAGAAAGGAAAACTGGGTCCTCAAGCTCCAACACCCCTTCTCACTCCCAGGCTCGAATTAACCTAGGCTTCTCTCCTCTGAGAAGCTGCAGGGCCTGATTTCTCACAGCACAGAGTAAATTGGAAAGCTTACACAGCAGTCAGGAGAAACCACTAGCAATGCCAGAGGACACAGAAGAACTCCAAAGATCAGTCATGGGACTAACAAAAGCATCCCTGAGGCCACTTAATACAGGGGCAAAGCTCTATCCCTCAAGAGTCCCCTTGCCATCAGACCCCTCACTGCAAAAACTGACTTGTACAGGGCTGACCCCCAAGTCATGCAGAAACGTTTCATTCACATTGGGATACTTTGGTAAGCCGACTGTGATATATGTCAATTTCCACGGTGAACAGTTAACCTACATATTAGTGCTAAAGCCCAGGAACGCCACATATCAGAGAAATGCACTCACCCAAAATACTCTCAATTCCCAAAACAAACTGGAAACAAGAGCTGTCCCTTCACCCCCCTCTCTCTGCATTCAGATCAGCCTAACCCATCTGGACAGGTTTAGACTTCAATTTCAAGTTTAGACTTTAATTTCCCTCTGCCTCCAAAAGTGCCCCACCTATGTGCAGACCCCCAAACTACAAGGAAGGCTGCAGAGCATCAGATTTCCTAGGGATTTCTGGGAGGCCGGAGGAAATTAGAGAGGAGGCTGAACTAAATAAAGAACTCTCTTAAAGACAAAACTGCTTCATTACTTTCTAATATAGAAACTAACTGCTACAGACATGCTTTTAAGCAAAGAACCTAAGGCCTTAATTTAATGAAGAAATCAGATTCGTTTACAATTATCCACATCTAGTTTGAAGGTAAATAGTTTATCTCAATAAAGTCAAACAATACCCCCACAAAGAACACTCCCTACACACACACAAATCTTCTTTGCTTTTTACTATTTGCTTAATGGTTTCCCTCAGTGATAGATTCCATGTCTGAGTCATCCATCACGAATTTCTCATTAGGGCAGGACTGGCTTAGAAATAAAGTCCCTGCTTTAGGCTCTCAAATTTGCCAATTCGCTGGATAAACAGTAATGATGGAGGGCTCTGGAGCCTTGGGATCCATCCCCCCCCCTCTAGTATGCCCCTCCCTCCACCCTCTTCCCCACCTCCTCTCGGTCCTATCTCTACCACCCCCTCCCTGAGACTTCTGAGCCCAAGTGACCCATCCTTGTTCCCTCATCACCCTCTATCTTCCTGGGCCTCCGTCGGCCTCCCACCCCAACACCCTAACCGTCCTTCCCAGATGTCTCCAAGTCGACCACTCCTTCACCCTTCAGGGCCAGGCAGATTGGACCCTCCCCCTACCCATCACCCTATCCCCCGCAAAGCCCCCTCCTCGGAGCGTGTTCTCCTCACGTTAGTGTGTTTTCCTCTGCAGGGGCCAAAGGACCCTGCTTCCCTCCTAGCCCCAGCTTCGTTAAGCTTCCAGCATCATCAAGACGGTGACAGATCTGCTTCCACCCCCGGCTCCATACCCAGGGCCTCCGCGAGCACAGTCTCTCCCAGCCCAGCCCAGAGAAGCAGATGAGCCAGAGGGGAGCGGAGGATGGGTCGCAGGCACGGTTGGGTGCTGGCGCCCACAGCGCCCTCCTGGCCCTAGAGCCCGAGGGCGGCCCCGGGTTCCTGTGCTCACGTGCGCAGAGGCCAGCCAGGGACGCGGGAGACTGCCGGGTGGGGGAGCCCAGTCAGGGAAGCTGCGCCCCACTCCTAGCTTTAGCAGCCCCGCGGCCGGAGCGCCGACCGGCCTTGGCGGGCTCCGGGCCCGGGCCAGGCCGCAGACAAAGGCCGCCCCACCTGCACCACCCCGCGCCACGCAAGCACTCACCGCGCGCGCCGACTCTGGGGCTCCCGGACGCGGCGTATCCGGGCCGAGTAGCCGCCGCCGCCGCAGCGAGGCCGAGCCCGAGTGGGGGTCGGGGGCGGCCGGCAGGCCGAGGGGCGGGGCGGCCTGGAGAAAGCCGCGGCCCGGAAGACAGCCCGGGTGCGCCCCCGAGGCGGGATTGGCCCCGCGGCGGTGACTTGGGGTCCTGAGCCCGCCCGCTGGGCAGGGCACCCGGCCTGGACACCGCCCCCGACCCCGGTCCTGACCCAAGCGAGGAAAACCCTGTGCTTGAGGAGAGGAGGTCTGGTCTACCCGCTGCCCATCCCCCACCCCGTTCCCATACTTCCGAGAGCCGAACTTTCTTTCCTGCAAGAGGGGACAGGTGACTGGTCATTGATCACCCCACCTTCCCGGCTGCGGGAGGCAAAGCAGGGCTCCAATACGACTGTCCAACCCCGGTCTTGTGTTCTCCCTCAACACCAGCCTGGAACCGCAGCCTAGAAAGGGTTAATTCGACTGCCAGGAATTAAGAGCCGCTGGGAGCTCTCTATAAATACAGTGTCGTGGGCGCCTGAGCCAACCACAGGGCAATTTTCACTGAGCTGCTTTTCCTCTTTTCCTCCCACTCACGGCCACCCGACCAGCCCTGCCCCAACCCCATGCCAGGCTACTGGCCAGATCAAGCTCTCAATAGGGGAGCAGGCCTGACGCCTGGAGCTCTTGGACTCTGTCCTTACAGGACTCAACTTCAGCCTTCAAGGAAATGGGGGTCAGGCCTGTCCAGGTTTTGCTTTGCTGCGTCCCCTCCCTGTTCCAGCTAAAATGGAGGGAGACTTCTGTGGGCTGGAGTCTAGGCTAGGAGCTTTCTGTGCTGGGCCTCTTTAGATCTTTACAACAGCTCCACCAGGTAGATAATATTTTTCCCATTTTTCAGATAAGAAAACTGAGACTCAGAGGGATGCAGGGACTCCAATCTCGTGCTGCTGCCAGGTTCATCACCAAGTGACAGCCATAGTATTAGAGAAGACTTAGGAAATGTGTATGAATCCCTGTGTGTCTCTCTGCACGAGTTGCCACTGTTTTAAGCTCTTTACCTTATTAATCTCATTTAGGCTTCACAAAGTATTGAGGAGTCTGCCATTATTATCCTCATTTTTACAGATAAGGAAATTAAGACACAAAGAGATTAAGTAATTTATTTGAGGACACATAGCTATTAAGGGAGGAACTAGGATTTCTCCCCTTGAATTTTAGTTTTGTAGTTAACTGTATGCATGGTACATGTGCAGGGGTGGTGGTGCATGTGTGTGGACATTTGTGAACACATGCAAGTCTCTGCCTTTGAGTCCCTCTGAATGTGTTTGACAGCAGCTGTATCTGTGTGATTGCTGACTGCTCCAAGGGATGGCAGCAGAGAGGCCCAGCTGTCTGGTTTCTGGTTATCTCCCGGGATCTCTGGACCAATATAAACAGCTCCCCTCTGCCCTGTCAGGCCCTGTCCAGCCTTGTCCAGCCTGGGTCTAGCCACACAAGTCTCAGGATGAGTACCTCCTCCTTGGCCCAGCAACCTGGGAAAGAAGCCAGCCAGGGAGAGGTGGGGGAGCCAGGACTCTTTTGCAGCAGGACTCCTGTGGGAGGCTGTAGGTGGCATTGAACAGATCTAGAGGAACTTACTTTTTTTCCCTTCGCCCAGAGTTAGTCATGTGCTTTGTGACATACAGTGGTGACAGAGGATTTACAGTCTGGCAGGGAAGACATGACTCAGCAATGATGGACAGAGAAGGAACACTGTGGGGCAGTTTATAGTGGGGTACACAGAGAGATTTTTATCATAATTGCTCAAGAACACAGGTTGGGAGGAAAGGAAACAGGTAGTGGCTCTCATTCCTATTCCTAAAAGCACTGGATTGAGAGGGCTCTGATTCCTAGGAAAGGGAAACAGCTTGGGCAGGAAGGGCACAGATGTGTGTCTATAGGGCCAGCTCAGCTGGGACTCAGACCCTTGGCCCCAGACACAGAAGCCTAAAATGACCATCCCAGCACAGAGGAGTCTCTTTGATTCACGGAATGTTTGTCTGGTTGTCCCTGGGACCTTGGGAATGTGAGTGAGTGCTTCACAGAGATCCCCATTTGAAGCAGAAAAATTAAGGATGAAGGGTTGTCTTCATCCATTCTTTCCAGACAATGGGCTCCCCACCTGCTTCCTGAGCCAATACAGGGGAAGTGGATGACTCAGAATGTCTATCTTCAGTTTTGTCACAAAGTTTTCCAAGGAGGTCACAAAACAATCCAAAAAGATCAAAATTGGATCCCCCACATTTTTCTGCCTACCATCCTGCAGGCTCCTCAAACTAACGTGGAAAAGTTAACTATCACCTATCCTCCAAAACCTTTTTCTCCTCCTACATATAAAGGAAGGACCAAGTGCCAAATCTGGACTCATCTTATACTTTTTCTCACCCTACTGCCACCATCCAGACAGGCATGAAGGGACGCCCTGGAATTTCTTTGGATTTCATCCCTTCCCTGAATACTCCACTGCCACCCCATCCTTATTTGGGACCCAATCACTCCTCACTGGATTGCTGTAGAAGCCTCTTACCTGATTCTCCTGTCTATAACTCCTCAGTCCCTAGCTTCCAGAGAGATTTTTCTAAAATACAAATTCTCCTACAATGTCCCTTACTTGAAGCCCTCCACTGTTCTCATTTGCCCTTGGGTTGCAAGTTGTCTCTTAAAGTTCATTCTCCTTTTCCTCCTTATCAACAGTTTATAGGTTTTGTTCTAAGAAGTTTTATGCTTGGTCAAAAGTACATTGGTTTTCAGACTCCCTTGCAGCTAGAGCCAGTCACATGGCTTACTATAGCCAATGAGATGGAAGTGAAACTCACGGATTGGAGCTTTAGGGAAAGCTTGTTAAAGGAGCAGTTAGGCAGGGTGCAGTAGCTCTCACCTGTAATCTTAGCAATTCGGGAGGCCAAGGTGAGTGGATTGCTTAGCTCAGGAGTTTAAGACCAGCCTGAGCAAGAGTGGGATCTCCTACTAAAAATGGAAAAATTAACTGGGAGTTGTGGCAGGCACCTGTACTCAAGCTACTCAAGAGGGTGAGGCAAGAGGATCACTTGAGCCCAAGAGTTTGAGGTTGCTGTGAGCTATGATGCCACAGCATTCTACCAAGGGTGACAGAGTGAGACTCTGTCTTAAACAAACAAACAAACAAATAAATAAATAGTTAAACCAGTATGATGGTTCCTCAAAAAATTAAAAATAGGATTATCATATTATTCAGCAATTCCGCCTATGGAATTATATGGATATATGGGTATATCCCTCAGAGAATTGAAAGCAGGGTCTCAAAGAATTATTTATACAACTATATTCATGGCATCATTACTCACAATAGCCAAAGTGTGGAAGCAAGTCCAGTGTCCATCTACAGATGAATGAATGAGAAAAATCTGGTGGGTTGTTATGAAAGTTTTGAGATATACAAAAATTAAGCAATGTGAAATCTTCATGGACAGAAAAAAATGAAAGTCCTCCCAGCAACACGAATAAGCCCAGCAAGCTGAAACTTGCACGGGTGAATCAGAAAGGACACTTCAACTGTATTTCTTGGAACTGAAATAATGGACCATAACACAATCTGTCTCAAAACTTTCGTAATGGAATACCCTCTTATTACTTTCCTCTGGGCAGAAATTAAGAGTTCATAATGAAATTAAGAGACAGATTCCCTTCTCTTTTGATATACAAAAGGAAAAGTATCTTCATTTATTTAAATACATGTACATCAACTTTTAAAATAGGGGCTAAGGAGATGTTCTGCCCTTTAGAGCAGCTAAGCAGTCCATCTTGTAGAAAGGAGCTCAGAGACATTGGGACATCTCTGCTAAGAATGAGACTAAAATCTATTCATTTTGACTGCTTCCATAAGAAAGAAAAATCAATTCTTGGCAGTGCTGGGTATTTAAGGCCACATTTGGTTGTCTTCCCAAGGATCCCTATGACACTCAGCCAACACTTTGGCACCAGCCTCCCTCCACTCAGGCCGGCTGGTGTACACTCTCCAAGTTGTTTGCATTTTTAGGTCTCAAGTCCTTGATGGCTTGGCAAAGGCCACCACATTACCCTTGCCCAGTCATTTAGGGCTCACAGGGCTACGATCTGGAGCGATTCCATCCCGCCCAGATTAAGGCAATCACATTTCCCCCCAAATGACTGAATCCAGTGTAAAGTTGAATATGGTATATAGTGACCACCGCAGGTTCCTGCTTTCTAGTTTTTTATTCCTGGGAATGGAGTCTTGCCCTAGGCTTCAAGTGTCTAGAATGAAATACCTCCAATTGGAAGCATCCAGCAGACAAATATAACAATAGCAGCCTAATGAAAGAGAGGAACAGATCCTCCAAGGAGAATAACCTGGGAACACACCTTCACCTCCCACCCCGAACACATATAATACAAAAGAACAAAATTTCTCATAACCAAGCTTGTACAACTAGCTGTCTCCATCTCACCCACTAACCTTTTCTTCCCTCTTCATCCTCTTCCTTTATCTGTCCCTGGTGGAACCGAATCATTCAACTCCCTCCCCCTTTCCTATTTCTTCTCCATAGGCCAGCCAATGACACTCCCAACACTAGGAATCCATTTCAAAGTTTATGTCCTGCTACTGTGGTATTGGTGGGGGAGTCCCCCATATAGGAGGGTTGAGACAAAGTTAAAAAGCAAAACAATAAAACAACAGAACAAACCAAAATCAGTACTAGAGAACAATTCTGTCTCATTAGACATTTTTTTTTTCTAATAGCTTTCACATGGCACATATTGAGTTATTCAAAATAGGTTCAGCACTTGTGCTGACCTGAAAGTAAGCACTTCTTTGATTTTGTGTCATAGGTGCCTCACACACCTCACCCTAGTCTTGGCCCTGCTCCTAGGCTTGACTCATGACAGGCTCAGAAATTTAGCACAGACCAGAGCAACACAGGTTCCGGCTAGAAAAATAAGTTCATGTGCTCCTGCTTTAAAGAACAAGGAGTTCATCAAAAGCCAGGGATGGTGACCCTCTTAAACAAGATAATGGATAAACTACATGAAATCTAGAAATCCTAATTTCAATCCAAGTTTTAAAATTGTATTATTTATTTATTTTAAAACTCTGTCTCCTGAGCTAGAGTGCAGTGGTGTCATCACAGCTCACAGCAACCTCAAGCGATCCTCTCTCCTCAGAGTCCTGAATAGCTGAGATTACAGGTACCCGCCAGTATGCTCAGCTAATTTATGTATTTTTTTTTTGTAAATACTGAGGTCTTGCTCAGGATGGTCTTGAACTCCTAACTTCAAGCAATCCTCCCATTTCAGCCTCCCAGAGTGCTAGGATTACAGGCGTGAGCCACTATACTGGGCCTAGATGCTGAATCTTATTGAAGTGATAATATTTCCATTTTCAGAGTCTCAGAGTTTCCTTGGGGTCATTTGTTTTCAGCTGGGCTTCAGACCCCCCTGCCTACACATCTTTGGAGCATCTTACCATAGTCTCAGCCCTGGTATGGACTCAAGGGAACTATCCCAGTGATAACAATAGATTATCCAATCCCCCACTAAAGGGGTATTCTTAACCTGCAATGGAAGTGACACTTCTTGGGACCAGGTCTCAGCTGCTGATAGATCTCCAGCTGGGTTACTAATCCTGACAAACAACCCACTGCAGGATGTGTGAGTTGTAGACTCCCCAGTCAGCGACTGAGGCTCAGTCCCCTTACAATTTTTCTTCCACCCTGATTTTGCCACCAGATATGGGGCTTGCTGACTAGTGGCCCACTTCACCCAAGGTTACTACATCAGATGTAGGAAATTATTTCTCATTGGCTTAACTGCTTCTTCTATTTTTGTTGTTAGCAGGTGCTAATTAATACAATCTTGTGTTTCTTTTCTTAAAACAGGACTTTCAGCACAATAACATATTTGGCACCTCTTCTTTCCTCATTTCGGGTGATGAGTTCATCACAAACATAACTTCTAAAGAAATCTTTACTACCAGACTTTCTGGGAAACCTGACACCTCCACGGGCCAATAGTGATGGCCCTTGGGTTTGCAAACTTCAGCAGCAGCACTGACTTTATCCACTGAGGGAGATGTGTGGAATAATCTGAGGAATAACCTGAGGAATAATGCCAGCCAAAGACTTTCTCTCCTCACCCTAGAAATTCCCAGACTGGCCCTTCATTATTTCTTTGGGGTCAGCATTGCTGTCAAAAACATGGTCTCTCAGGCTGGGCACAGTGGCTCACACCTTTAATCCCAGCACTCTGGGAGGCCAAGGTGGGTAGATTGCCTAATCTTAGGAGTTGAAGACCAGCCTGAGCAAGAGCAAAGCCCTGTCTCTCAAAATAGCCAGGCATTGTGGTAGATGCCTGTATGCCCAGCTACTCAGGAGGCTGAGGCAAGAGAATCGCTTGAGCCCAGGAGTTTCAGGTTGCTGTGAGATGTGATGCCACGGCACTCTACTAAGGGCAAAAGTGAAGCTCTATCTCAAAAACAAAAACAAAAAAATGTGGTCCCTCTCCATCACCTTCTACACCTCATATCCCTCCATAAATGTCACACAGTCCAGTTCCTCTTACCTCAGGAAGAGGGAGTCTGTCAGAGGTGGGCCCCTGACACCAGACAAACCCATTCACCTTTCTAAGCCACCTCCAAAGTAGGTGTTGACTTCAAACCTGGTCTGTTCTGGTATGTGCTGCCCACAGTTACCTCTGCTTGGCCTGCCCCATGTGTCATATCTCCCTGGGCATTTTGAGAGCTCCCTCGGTGCAGGAACCTTAGCTCATTCTTCTCCAGGCTCCCCAACCTTAACCCTCACCCCCACCTCACCATTATAGCTGACTGAGAGCTTGAACTCTGCAGTGAATACCTTAACCCCAGATGGCCAGAGGGAGGTGTAGATAGTATGGCAGGCTGAAAACCAGGACACCAGTAACACCAGGGACGAGCTATGTGGCTGGAGGAAGTGGCTTAACTGTACTGGCTCTGGCTCCTTTTCCTCCAAGAGTCCTTCCCAAGTTCCTCCCCAGCCTGTTAAGCCACTATTTCTCGCTGAGGGCACCAGGAGGATTACTCCTTTGGCCCTGGAGCAGACAGGACTAATGAAGCAGGCTAGTGCCACGGACAAGCGGCCTGCAATGGTTGGCTTCCAACTTTCCTACCCTTTCAAATTCTCTGGGTCTTGGCTGACATCATTTGCTACCCTGAGCCCCCTCCTGGTGGTGAGTGGAAATGAAGTTGCAGAGGGCTTCAATTCTCCCCAACTCTAGGCCCACAAGGATACTCCTCCAGGCCAGGTTTGGAGTTGGAGGAGGAAATGGGAGGGGAGGCAAGGGAAACAAGTGTGAGCTGGAGCTGTAGAGGTCAGGAAAGGGTTTCCCAGAGGAGGCGGGATCACAGCTAACCGTGGCAGATCATGTGAACTGGAAGTTTGAGGTTGCCAAGTGAAGAACTTGACAAGTGAAAGATATCAGGGGCCTACTTAGGTCTGGCCTTCTCTAAGATGATACACAGTTGGGAAGACCTCGAACTAATTACCCTGGTGCTGCTGCTCACAGAGCCTGGGACCGGGAAAGGAGTGAAGTGCTGGAGGCAGAAGGGGATGGCCCCCACTTGGAAGAGCAGAGCTGGGAGGTGAGGGAACACCTGGGCCACCTCCTCTGCCTTCCCTCCAGCTGCTCCTGTTGAGGCCAGCCCTCCACTTATGCATGCTCACCCACTCAGGGACACCACACCAGCAATTTTCCCATCTCTCCGGCATTATCAGCCTTTTCACTTTCACCCTCTTTCTTGAAATACTTTCTGCTTCTAGAACAGAAGAGACAACTTCCCTCGCTTGCTTTTCCCCTCTCCTCACTGCTTGCTTCTTCTTATTTCCCAGGCCGGGTTCTTCTCTCACCAAGGCCTTTTATTCTGGGTCGGTGCCCACTCCCTTGGTCAACTCATTCAATCTGATGACTTTAAATACCATCTGTGTGCTGAGAACTTTTCAATTCAAACCTCCAGCTTGGACTGTATTCTTGAATTCTGCATATCCAACTGCCTATCTGACATCTCCACTTAACTTGTATGGAATCAAACTCATGATTTCACCACCACCCCCACCCACTGCCAAATAAAAAAACAATAAACCATTTATCCTGTAGTCTTCCCCATCTTAGATGATGGCAACTCCACTCTTCTCAGGCCAAAAGCCTTGCAAACATACTGATTGTTCTCCTTCTTGCAAAACCCATATCAGCAATCCTACTGGCTTTACCTTCAGAATCTGTCCAAAATTAGGGCAACCTCTCACAATATCCACTGCTACACAAGCCATCCCCATCCCATCATTTGCCTGTATTGTAGTGGCCTCCTAATTAGTTTCTTTCCTTCCACTTTTGCTCTCTATGGGTAACTTTCTACACAGCAGCGAGAGTGATCCTTTTAGGCAAATCAAGCCATTCCTCTGCTCAGAATTCTCCAGAGTAAAAGCTAAGTCCTTAGCTAGACACAGTGGCTCACGTCTATAATCCTAGCATTTTAGGAGGCTGAGGTGGGGGGATCACTTGAGTTCAGAAATTTGAGACCACCCCGAGCAAGAGCAAGACCCTGTCTCTTCTAAAGACAGAAAAATTAGCTGGGCATTGTGGTAGGCACTGATAGTCCCAGCTACTTGGGGTGCTAAGCCAGGAGGATCATGTGAACTTGAAGTTTGAGGTTTCCAGGAGGAAGGCTGATGCCATGATACTCTAGCCTGGGGTAACAGCGCGAAACTCTGTCTCAAAAGAAAAAAAAAAGCGGGGCAGCGCCTGTGGCTCAAAGGAGTAGGGTGCTGGCCCCATATGCTGGAGGTGGTGGGTTCAAATCCAGCCCCCGACCAAAAACTGCAAACAAAAAGAAAGGCTACGTCCTTAAATTGGCATATAAGGCCCTATTACCTGGGTGCATGCTTTCCTTGTGATCTCATCTCCCATCACTATCCTCCTTGCATCCTCTACTTCTTGCTCCCTTCTTCACTGTTCCTTAGATACACCAGGCCCCTTTGCCTCAGGACTTTTGCACTTGCCATTTCCTCTGGCTGGGACAGTCTCCCCCCAGATGTCCATGTCGCTCATTCCCTACTTTCTCCAGTTCTCAGTTGAAATGTTACCTGTCCAGGAAGGCCTTCCCTGACCACCCTATATAAAGCAGTATTCACCAGCCCCTGCAGCAGCCCCAGCCATCCCCATCTCCTTTACTGTGCTTGATTTTTCTTCCTTAGTATGTGTTTGCCTCCTGATAGCAGTATATCTTTTTTTGTCTGTGCATTTGTCTTCTATCTCCTTCCATGGAATTTCACTTCCATGAGGGTCAGGACTTGGTTTTATTCACTGCTGTGATCCTGCACCTAGAACAGCGTTCAATACATCTTGTTGAGTAATGAAAGGTGAGAAAAAAGTTGTTTTAGTTTTAAAAAAAAATAGATGTTATTTTTTAGAGCAGTTTTAGGTCCCCTTATAACCTGCTCCCACACACGCATAGCCTCCTCCATTATCAACATCCCACACCAGAATGGCTCATTTGTTACAACTGATGGCACATCATCATCCAAAGTCCTTAGTTTATCAGGCCTGTAATCCCAGCACTCTGGGAGTCTGAGGCAGGTTGATTGCTACAGTTCAGGAGTTTGAGACCAGCCTGAGCAAGAGTGAGATCCTCTCTCTACTAAAAATATAAAAACTAGCCAGGCGTGGTGGCAGGCACCTATAGTCCCAGCTACTCAGGAGACTGAGGCAAGAGGATTGCTTGAGCCCAAGCGTTTGAGGTTGCTGTGAGCTATGATGATGCCACGACACTCTACAGAGGGTGATAGAGTGAGACTCTGTCTCACAAATAAATAAATAAATAAATAAAGTCCATAGTTGACATTAGTGTTCATTCTTATGTTGTATTCTGTGGGTTTTGACAAATATATAAAGACATGTACCCATCATTATAGTATTATACAGAATAACTTCACTGCCCTAGAAGTCCTCTGTGTTCTATTTCTTCATCCTTCCCTCCCCCTTAACTTTTGGCACCTCTGATATTTTTATTGTCTCCCATAGTTTTGCCTTTTCCAGAATGTCTTATAGTTGGAATCATACACTATGGAGCCTTTTCAGACTGGCTTCTTCTTCTTCTTCTTCTTCTTTTTTTTTTTTTTGCAGTGTTTGGCCAGGGCTGGGTTTGAACCCACCACCTCCGGCATATGGGGCCAGCGCCCTACTCCTTTGAGCCACAGGTGCCGTCCAGACTGGCTTCTTTCACATAGTAATGTGCATTTAAGTTTTCTCTGTGTCTTTCAGTGGCTTGATTCCTCACTTCTTTTTAGCAGTGAATAATATTTCATTGTCTGGATATGCCACAGTTTATTAATTTACTCACCTACTGAAGGACATGTTGGTTGTACATTTGTCTTCTATCTCCTGCCATAGAATTTCACTTCCATGAGGGTTTTGGCAATTGTGAATAAAGCTGCTACAACCATCTATGTGCAGGTTTTTGTGCAGACATACATTTTCAACTCCTTAGGTTAAATACCAAGGATTATGATTGCTAAATCATGTGGTAAGAGTATGTTTAGTTTTGTGAAATACTTGCCAAACTGTCTTCTAAAGTGGCTGTATCATTTTGCATCCATCCCTACCAGTGATGAAGAAGAGTTCCAGTTGTTCCATATCCTCGTTAGCATTTGGTATTGTCAGTGTTCTGGATTTTGGCCATTCTAATTGGTGGGTAATAGTATCTTATTATTTTAATTTGTATTTTTCTGGTGACATGTGATGTGGAACATGTTTTCGTATGTTTGTTTGCCATCTATATATCTTTCTTGGTGAGGTATTAAGTTTTTTGGTTCACTTTTTAAACAGATTATTTTCTTATTGTTGAGTTTTAAGAGTTCTTTGTAGTGGTTGGATTGCTTGAGTTCAGGAGTTTGAGACCAGCCCAAGCAAGAGTGAGACCCCCATTTATGCTAAAAATAGAAAAACTGAGGCAAGAGGATTGTTTGAGCCTAAGAGTTTGAGGTTGCTGTGAGCTATGATGATGCCATGCCACTCTACCCAGGCTGAGGAAAGTGAGACTCTATCTCAAAAAAGAAAAAAGAAGTTCCTGAGCAAGATGGCAGTGAGTAATAGCTTCCTTGCAACTGGGCATGGTGAGTCTGGGGAGAGAAGACTCCAGGCATCTATGGCTGGTGGGATCTGCCCAGAAACATCCCTTTGGGGACACAGGGAGAAAGCAAGGGACTTCTGGATCCCTTGAGAAGGACAAAAGCAATGGAGAAGACTGAGGCAAGAGAATCGCCTAAGCCTAGGAGTTGGAGGTTGCTGTGAGCTGTGTGACGCCATGGCACTCTACCAAGGGCAATAAAGTGAGACTCTGTCTCTATAAAAAACAAAACAAAACAAAACCAGTGGAGAACTG